>JAADYU020131881.1:0-10798 GCA_011763375.2 Heteractis magnifica | reverse complement strand
GTGTCTATACGTGTGCTGTTCGCATCTGCGGTTTTTTTAATTTTTTATCCTTTGGGTTTATTTTTATTGGTTTTTGTTTTTGGTTAAAATTTCATTTCAAAAATGGGCCCCCCCCCCCCCCCCCCCACGAAAACAACTAGAAAATGTAACTGTAGACCATCAGTAAAATAACTGGAATAACATCAATTAATAATGACTTGGGAGAAAAGTCCTTTAATTTGTCCGACACATCATTTGACTGTGAAGCCGCGTCACTTGAAGATTGTTGAAGTGAAGTAGCATCAGTGACTTCATAACTTATACTTTGATATTTTTCAGGATCTTTTTAAAGATTACCAACAGCTGGAAAGAAAGCTCGATGAAGTGTCAACCGAAAAAGACAGCAAACAAAAGGAACTGGAAAAGGTGAAGAAAACCTTGCAGTTGAAATCTGCCAAGATGGAAGCTGCCATAGCCCACAAAACCGAAATGATAGAAGATCGGGATAAAAGCATTGCTAGTCTGAACGACAAGCTGAAGAAGAGGAATGAAATGTACTCAAAAAGAGACATAGAAGCTGCCACTAGCGAGAAAAAAGCTCATTGCGCCATGGAAGAACTGCAAGCGCTTACTCTACGACTTGAAAAGAAGGACAAAATCATCTTTGATCTCGAGGAAAAGCTAAGTAAGAAGCAGAACGAGCTGATAATTGTAAACACGACAGTCGTCAGTTTGAGGAGCGAGTTAGAAAAGTTACAGTCTGAATTGGTTATAGAAACAACCACAGCTCAGAAACACAAAGTGGACTTGAAAACAGCTGAAAAGGAAAATGCAAACCTCCAGACTATGGTGTCAGAGCTGCAGCAAAGTCTACGTAAAAATGAAGACCGTGTTGATAAGCTCCAAAGAAACTACGACAACCTTCGTCAAAGTGAATCTGCCTTGAAAGAGAAGAACGTCTCTCTGGATCAAGAAAACACTCGACTTAGAAACCAAATCATTCAGCTCAAGAAAGACCTTGAACTTGCCCTCAACAAACCAGCAGAGAAGTCATTTGAAGTCATTTCTGTGGACACCGTACAATCTGTCGAAGCAGGTCCTCCAGGTGACTTCTCATTCGACTCAGAAGAACTTGAGAGGGCAAATCACAGAATCAAAGAGCTTGAAGAGTTGCTTCACCAGCATGAGGTAGAGAATAGCGACCTGCAAGTCAAGCTTGGAAACTTTAAAGGCCAAATTACTAAACTGGAATGTGAGCTCGAAAATGCCCTAAAGTACAAGAGCATCGGTGCTGCAGAACTTGAGGGAGAGAAGGGAAAGTTGGCAAGGCTAATGAATGAGATCAAAGACCTTACCGTACAACTGGAAGAATGCCATAAAGGAAATGAACAGCTGAAGAAGGAACTGGCCAAGAAGGACAAGCTGATAGAAGAACTTAGAGCAAAGATCGCCGACTACGACAAGATGATAGAGGATCGAGATGACGAGATTTTCAATCTTGGTGGAAAAATCGAGTACCTTATCATTGACAAAGAAAAGCTAAATGATGACAACAGGGAGCTATTAAGGAAAATCGCAGATCTGGAGGCTGATTATAAGATTAGCGAAGACGACAAAGACAACGCAAGTAATGAGGCGAGAGGGCATCTTTTCAAGTTGTCAGAACTCGAAGCTAAGCTAGCAGAATCCGAGAAGGACCGACGTCTCACGGATGAACAGAACACCTTGTTGCAGCAGAAGATCGACAAGCTTGAAGATGAACTTCACAAAGCTCACCAAGATAGGAGCATCTTCGAGAACCAAACGGTTGACCTGTCGTCAGAAAGTAACAAGCATCGCAATAACGCAGCCCTTTCAAGAAAAGAGCTGATGGAGCTTCGAGGTGAGATCGATGGAATGAAACGAGAACTTGTGACAAAAGATGACACAATTGCGCAACTGCGAAGGAAAGTCGACGACTTGAACGAAGATCTCGACGAAGAAAAGAAACTTTTAGAAGAGTCTAATTCTAGGTTTAACGAACTCGAGGCAGCTCTAAAGAAGGCTGAAAACGATGTAGAGTTGAAGAACGCAGAAATCGAACGTTTGAATGGAATTCTCGATCGCACTACAAAGGAGAGAAATGACGCCGAGATTCAGCTAGCAGGTCTTTTGGAGAAATTCAAGAGCCTTGATACTGGATCTAGCAAGAAGGTAACAAACAGAGCGTCAGTTGACATCAAGATTTCCAAAGTTCAAGACCTTGAAAGTCAGCTGTCATCCTTGAGGCAGAAGGTCTATTCGTTGGAGAGAGAAAACGATGGCCAGAAACAAGCTGTTAACTTCTTGAAGAATGAAATATCTGACAAAGAGGACAGAATCTCATATCTGCAGCATGAGCTTGACAGCAGGGGTATCCATAATGATGACGCAGAAAGAATGTTGGCTGATTATAGGAAGAAGTGTATGATTCTAGAGAAGGAGTTGGACGAAACCTCGACCATCAAAGATAATATGGAGGATGAGCTGACATCGCTTCGTCCTGCCGTTGGCAAGCTTGAGACTAAAGTTGAATCCTTGACGCTGAAGAAAGACACCTTGGCATCCCAGCTTTTAGAAGCCAATGACAAGCTGCGTCTAGCAAAGGAGGATCTTCATAAGGCTGAGATGGAGTTGATGGAAGAGCGAAAGGCAAATACATCGTTAGGCAAGCTCGTGAAGAAACATGAAATCACGATTGAAGATCTGACGGCCAGACTGAAAAACTATGAAAGCGATATAGATAGTCTTACCAGAAAGCTCTCTGAAAGCAATGCTGCTTTGGATGCTCTAAAGGCAAAGAATCACGAGCTGGAGAAAGTGATAGCTGAATTGAAAGCCAGAAAGGCTAATCTGGAACAAGAGGTCAGTGAGTTGAGAGATCACAGGGAAGTTATTGAAGGAGATTTAAGCTCTATGTCTTACAAGCTAAGCAATTTGAACACGAAAGTTAGCTCCATCGAGAAGGACAAGAGTTACTATCAAGGCGACAGTGAAGCATCCCAAGGAAAGCTCCGTAGAATGAAGAATGAACTGATCCAAGCTAAAAACCAAATCAGAGAGAAGGATCGTATCACTGAAGACCTGACCGACAAGCTGAAAGAAGTAGAATCTAATTACACAACCTCAAAAAGAAAGAACAAGAATTTGGAGGATGAGGTCAACTCACTTCGAAAAGAACTTGAGGCTGAAAAGCACGCCAACGAAGTCAACAGAGAGAGAATCAGTGAACTTCTGGCTCAATTGGAAGCAATGTCAGCGAATTTTGCTGCACCAGTTAATGTAGCTATCACCGAATCTGCTCCACTAGTCATGTTCCAAGACAATGTTGAATCCATGCCGGACGACAGGGCCGATGAACTGGAAGCCTTGTACGCTTCAAGTAAAGAACGAGAGGGGACACTGAGGCATGAAGTAGAACAGAGAAATTTGAAGGTTTCTCAGCTTGAAACGGAGAAGAAAAAGACAGCGGACAGGTGTATTGAGCTGGAGCACGAACTCTCGATGCTGCAGAGAAAGTACCACGATCTAGAGCAAAGTTTGAATCGAGCTCAACGTGAAAGAGATGACTTCAAGAAAGATGCTATTGAAGCTTCCAATAAGTGGTCTTACTTCGAACAAAAAGCTGAAAACGAAGAGTCGGAGAAGAAGTCTTTGCAGAGGCAGTATGATGATGCGATGACAAAGCTTAGACAAAGTCAAGAGGAGATTTTGAAGATCGAGGAAAATCTTGTCGAACATCGTCTTGAGGTGAAAGGCTTGACCACAGACAAGCAATATAGAGAAGAACATCTTGAAAAGTTCAGGGACTCCGTAAAATTCCTTGAAGATCAATTGCAATCTTTGAACAATAGCTTGAACTTCCAGAGGGAGGAGAATGACAAACTCAAAGCAGAGCGGGACAGTCTTTTGGAAAGCAACCTCGTAAAAGAAAATACTATCAACAGGCTTAAAGCAGATATTCAAGCCCTTACCAATGAGAGGGATCGCGCGGTTGAAGATGCTAAAGATGCTTTTGAGAGGTTAAACGATCTGGAACAAAAGCTAGCAGAAGCAATACGACGTAAAGAGGCGGCGGAAGATGAGCTTGAGGAGCTCAATGCAGAAATCCAGAATCTCAAAGATGAGTTGACACAGGGTCAAAGAAGATACAAGCAGCTCGAGGAAAAACTCCGAGCCTTGATGGATGAATCAGAGAAAGACCAACAGTATATTGACGAGCTTCGAGACAACAAAAAGTCATTAGAAGATCAAATCGCGGAACTAAAACAACTACTGGCAGAGAGGAATACCGTTGCTCCAATCGTGCAGGCCGTTGAAGTTCAAAATGTGCAAGCCTCTTTGGAGTCCGGCCCAATGTTTGACTTTGGAGATGCCGATGAAATCAAACGCCTGCAAAGTGAGAATGCAGGACTGAAAAAACAAATAAAAGAGGGCGAGGCCATCATTGATAAAAACAACAGGCTGAACGAGTTGATAGTTCAAGGAGAAGGCAAAATTACTAAGCTGGAAACAAGCGTAGAGTTGTCACAAAAGAGAAATGCAGAACTTGAGAAGGAGCTGGATGCCTTGAAGAAAACCGCTAAACCACTTATGGATAAGTATGATACGACGATTAGGGACTATGAACTGCAGAAAGACGAGTTGGATAACTTGCAGAACAAGCTTGGAAATACAGAGTTACAACTGGATCAAGAAAAGTCCTTAAAAAGCGATCTGAGAAGACAGCTTGATGAGAAATTGGCACTCTTGCATGATCGAGAGGAAGAATTACTAGCAACAAAGAAGAACAACCAAGAGCTTCAAGCCCTTCTGAATTCTTCCAACGACTCTATTGCAAAAGATAATCTGGTTGAAATGTTGAGAAACGAGAACCAGTCCCAGAAGAGCGACATCGAGAAGCTAAGAAGAGAAATATTGTCTCTGCAGAAACAATTGAGGGATCTCCACGCGAAGAAAGAAGTGGTTGATAAGAATCTTTTCTCATCCAAAGAGTATTGCGCAAATCTGGAAATTGAGAATGAGAAACTCAAGCAGAGGATTGAACATCTGAGTACCAGTCTAAAGGAAGTAGATGAAAGAGTCCAAGAACTTGAAGAGATGCTTAAGAATCTTAAGAAAGAGAAGTTTGCATTGAAGACAGACTTAGATGATGCCAACAACAAGATTAAGAAGGACAAAGCGGAGCTTACTTACTTGAAGAAGAAGGTCAATGAATTGCAAGATATCATAGACAGCATGAAGAATAACACAACAGTTGATCTTGTCAGCTCAAGTTCTAGTAACAACTCTTACGAAGTCAACAAACTCAGGGCTAAAGTTGACAAATATCGCGAAGATCTGCAAAGAAGCCAAGATGAAATATCCCGACTTCAGCTACAACTGCGCAACAAAGACGTCTCGGTGACCAAATATGATAACTCTGACGCCTTGCTCAAGGAAAATGACAGGTTGAAAAATGCTTTGAAAAACCAAAAAGCAGAGACCGAGGAATACAGAATAAGTTACACTTCCTCTCAAAAGGAAATTGAAAAGCTTCAGTTGAAGATGGTGTCCTTGAACCAAGCCAATAGTCACTTGGAAGCAAAAATTAACGCTTTAGAAGATGAAAAGACTCGATATAGGAAGCAAATCAATGATTCAGCCAAGGAAATTTCCGCTTTGAAGATTCAAGTTGATGCTCTAAAACACGAGAGATCAAGGCTGAAGAATGAGCTGGCGATTCTTACAAAGAAGTACGAGAGTTTGACAGCTCAATTAGCAGCTTTGCAAGGACAAAGAGGAAGCAAAGGAAAAGAAATCGTCAACATTAAAAAGATGGCAGAGCTCGAATCCAAATACCAAGAAGCTCTTCGTGACAAAGAAGATGCTCGCAATGAGTTGTTTTCACACCGCAAAAACCATGCCAAAGTTGAGAGTGCTTTGTCAGAACACATTAAAACAAGGGATGCTCTGGAACATGACATTCTTTGTCGAGATAACAGGATTGCTGAGTTGGAGAACACTCTGAAAGAATCACAAAACAACCACATGGCCGACAAAGAAGACATGCTGCAATGGAGGAAGAAAGTACAAGCCCTTCAACAAGATCTTCAAACAATGGAACACAAATATAACCGACTATTGAAGCAGAAAGGAAGTCTCGAGAAAACCATTGAGGACCTCAACGAGGATGTTGCAGATGCCAATAAGAGGATAGAAATCTTGGAAGCTTCACTTGCCGAGCAAGACGATGATACCGATGGGGGATACTCTGACCACGTAAAACTGCAAAGGCAAATAAGTGAGCTTGAAGCACTTTTGAAGAGAGCGACCGAAGCAAAAGACAAGGCAACGGAGGAAGCTCAACAGTACAAGAGTCAGGTCTGGGACTTGCAAGACGACTTGACGAGGCTGAAAAGTGAAGTGGAGCACCATCGCAAGCTAAGTGATGAAACACAAAAGCTGAATGAAAAGCTGAAGGAGGATCTTGCCAAGTTGAAGAAAGACACTTGGGAAGCTCAACAGAATTATGGGAATGTGTGTAAAGAGCTGAATGAAATGAAATATGCAAACGAATTGTTGGAAAGCGAGAAAGCGGACTTGGAAAAACAGATTCGTCGACTGCGTGATGAAGTTGCTGAAGTCCTTTCCCAAAAGGAAGTCATAGCTAATGAAAGAAACGACCTGAAGTTCCAGCTACAACGTTTACAAGTAGAGCTCACTCAGGCCAACATGGAGACCAATGAAGCAAGAGAAGAGATCGAGCATTTGAAGGTGGATCTCTTGAAACTAACTGACGAAAATGAAGCTCTAAAAGCCAAATTGAACAGCCAAGAAATCGCTCCTGTTCAAGTTGCAACAGTAGAAACAGTGGAAAGTGAATTGCCTTTTGATTTCGATGAACTTGACGGCGCCAAAAGAGACAGAGACCAGCTTAAACTAGAAAAGGAGGGTGCAGAAAACAGATTACGACACCTTGATGAACAACTGGAGGAAAAAGAAAAAGAAAGGAATAGGGTGGAGAACAACCTGGTGGACGCGAGGAAAAGGATCACCTTTTTAGAGACAGAGAACAAGAATCTGGAGACAGCTCGTGACAAAGCTCTCTACGAACGCGATCTTGCAAACCAAAAGTTCGTGGAACAAAGAACTGATAACGAGACCCTCAAGCAAGAAAAAGAGACACTCCTTATTGAACTTAAGGAATTAAGACCCCAGGTCTCGGAGCTGGAAAGTGAGGTGCAGCAGCTGAGGAGGAAGATCTCTGGTTACGAAAAAGAATTAGCAAGAGCAGGACAAAAGCCAGTCGAGAAGAGAAAAACTAGATTGAACGACAGTGACTTGCAGAGGGAGAATGTTGACCTTCAAAAGCGGGTAACCGAGCTGGAGATATCTCTAAAAACCTACGAGGATAAGGCTCGAGATGCTGAATACGAAAGAGATGAAATGGAGAAAAAGAATGCTCTTATACGAGAAGAAATGATATTCTACCAGACCAAGTGCTCGAAGCTGGAAGAGGAATGTGGCAAGTATGAGCAGAGGATTCGAGAACTGGAAGACGAGATCAAAGATCTCCTGAGCAAACTTGGAAACTCAGCTGATTCTGGTAGAGACTTAAGCGAGTCTGATATGGCTGCCAAAATCAGTGCACTGGAGAGGCGAATTCAGACGTTGCAACAGCAAGTTTCTGAGAGAGATGATGAAATTGATGCGTTGAAGAAGCAGTTAAGAGATCTCATGGACAGGGGTTCTGGATCCGGTGAGCTCGAAATCCATCTGGCCGAAATCAAAGACAAGAGTGAAATTTATCGTAAGGCCGACAAGGCAAAACACGAAATAATAGAGAATATGAGAGCAGAAAAGACAAGCCTCGAAATAGAGATTGAAAACCTGAAAAGGGAGATAGCTGATGCAAAATCTTCGTGTAATGAATACAACAAGAACAACGAAGAGCTTGAACATGAAATCTCAGCGCTGTCTGCAGAAAAGATTGCCATGGAAAACAAGATTTATGAGCAATCCAATGCCTACAAACTGCAAATAGCAGAGCTACAAAACGACAACGAGATTCTGGTCCACCAGAAAGAAACCCTGGAAAAGATTGTAGATAAGTATGAGGGGCAGATTCAGGAGCTGAGGGAGCGCCTGGCAGTTCCTACCGAGCAAGCATCGACCACTTTGATCTTAGATGTCGAGAGAAGCTCGCGAAATGCGCGTCCACATTCAATGTATGTCAGCCATACCGAAGGAGAGATGATGGTTGCGGATTCAGCTCGACGTCGTGTGAAGAACTTTGATAAAGGAAAGCCAAGTGAAGACTCAATAGTCGTGGAGAATAACGCAAACGATCTGGAAAGCAGCCCGGATATGGATGTTCTGTCGAGCACCAGAAAAGAAGAGACATCAAGAAGTACTTCTTCAAGGTATGGCACTGGTAGAGACTCGCCAAAGAGTAGTATAACTGAAAGAACAAGCTACACGGATCGTAGTTATAGATCTGGTCGTGATGGCGATGTGGCATCTGAAAGGGAAACGAAGGAAGAAACTTCAAGCAGGCAAGGCCCGCGAGTTGTGGACATAGAAGGCAGCCGTGACGACGGCCGCGACTCTCGCTCAAACTCCTATTCCAGAAGTAGCCGCAGAGAAGATGCTAGGACGACGAGGAGAGAGGAAACAACGGAGGACAGGTACTCAACGAGAAGACCCACAGAAACTACAAGAGAGTCGTCCAGTAGAAGGGCTAGTGGAAGATCAGCCAGCGACAGGGAGCAATGTAAACAGAGTTAAACCCAAGCCATAATGTTAGATCATATGAGCAGATTTCGTATGTAAAAAATACTGAACGGTAATCCCTCGACGGAGCCAATCACAGCATGCGAATTTCTGACCATCCAATCAGAAGGCTTGCACATGGTAACGTCACGACACGTCAGTTTCATGTTTTCAAATTCTCGTACAAAATCTGCTCTATATTCAAATCTTCATATACAATTTTGTAATGCATTTGATATACAATTACATTATCAATTTTAGGATATAAGCCTGCTATCAGGATTAATGGGACAATACCAGTTAGACCAAATTAATTTTTTAAAGTATCATATATGTTTAGTTTGCGCCATTTTTTATCTTTGTATGTTTTGTGAATCTTAATCTTTGGGTATTAGATTTTATTGCATCTTTTGTCGCTTTGAACAGAATGATTAATCTCATAAATCTCATCTAATCTGTATTAAATCTGTATCAAATACAGTAGTTTTCTAGTTAATACTGACCATTACGAAATGATCAGTAACGTTTGTCAAGTTTTCAGCATGGATAAATATTGTAGGATGCCTTGAAGAAAACTTAAAAATTCCCATCATATATAGTTTGTGCATCAATGGAACTTTGCGTTTTGCGAAGACTTCCCTTACTTGTACAAGGCAGGAGTTTTTATCTTATGATTGAAATGTTGCAATGCAATTCTTTTACAAAAACTGCACCAAACAGGCCAATAAACTGTATGCCAACTCCAATACAGCAACAAATAAGGACATCAGTTTCCAGAACACAGCACCAATAACCAAGTCCACCATTGTAGTTATTATTGATTAGCAAATTTGTATCAATAAAAATTTGTTAAAAAAGATTATTTTGGTGACGGTTTTCCTCCCCATGTAAAAATCAACGCAAACTGAGAGTTGTATGTTTAAAACAGTTAATGTAGTCTGGTGGTAGTGAGTTTTGAGTGACAGCAGTGCCCCCAGTAAGTGGGAAAGCATAGAACAACTAGGCACTTTTAAAAGTAAAGAGATTTATTTTATTTCATGGCTGGACGCATTCCCTTAGCGTGATGGGTACTGGGGTAGAACAGGAGGTTGGGGAGTTTGTCAGTAGATTTTTGAAGAGAGCAAGGCAAGTTCAGGATTGAAATGGCAAATCTGCAGAAATGATTATGTTTAAATACTAGGGCAATAACTTCCAGAAACCTTGAAATGATCTTTCTGTATTCTTTATTTTTGTCCAAGTATGTACAAGCTAAAACCTTGCCTATGACAGAGAGGGAGTTTTCAGGATAGAAAATGGAACATAGAAAACTTCAAATTTCAAAATTCGATTTTTTGATTAAATATTTAGCCTGCGATGAGAGTGGTTTGTGGTTGCAAAAGGAAGAAAATATGAAAGAAATGTATTTTTCACCCTCCCCACCAACAAAATGCATTTCCACAGACTAGCAACATTGCAGGCTATGAAATAGAGTGCAAGAGTTACTCTTACATGCATTGCACACACAAAATGCCCTGTCAAAAATCAAAGCATTTTGAAAAATATTCTTAATATCATTGATTTACCCTTCATAAAAATAAGTTAACAATGACATCAATCTAATAAAAAAGCTTACAAATGAAGATGACCCATAAAACAATGCCTCGTGTGAAAGAAAGATTAGGATATGAACATTTCATTCATAAATTTGCAGGATAACAGTTTCAAATAACTAAAGTACTTTAGACATTGTTTGAATAGCATTTCAAATTAAATTTCAACTATCAAAATACTATAATCTGTTATAATATTAAATTTGAATATTATTACCACTTGAAGTTTTACCAGGAGAATGAATTCTACTTGACATATTTTCCAGTAAACATGTAAGAATAGATTTCAAAAGGTACTAATTAAAATGAAGAAAACTGCTTGAGCCAGATGGATAGCCGTCATTAATTATGTTTAAAAGAAAGGAAAAGAAAGAAAGAAAGGAAAAGAAAGAAAGAAAGAAAGAAAGAAAGAAAGAAAGAAAGAAAGAAAGAAAGAAAGAAAGAAAGAAAGAAAGAAA
>JAADYU020131770.1:0-11523 GCA_011763375.2 Heteractis magnifica | reverse complement strand
GGCCTATTTTTCTTTTCCAATAAATAATTCATATTTTTCCAAAAGGTGTGAAAATGGCCCAAAATCCATCAAAACCGGCGTGAGCTATAGTCCATGCTGTTTGCCCCAAAATGACCAAAAACCACCCACTTTCATTTCTTCATAAATAATTCATATTTTTCCAAAAGCTGTGAAAATGACCCAAAATCCATCAAAACCGTAGGCTATAGTCCATGCTTTTTGCCCCAAAATCACCCATTTTTGAAGGTCAGTAAATAATTCATGTCTTTTCAAAAGGTGAAATTTACCCGTTTTTCATCAAAACCATGGGCTAGTCCTTGGTTTTTGTACCAAAATTGTATATAGCTTTATGGGCATTTGTTCGTTTGTATATTTTTTTGGTTTTGTTTTTCTTTAATTTTGGCTTTCCACTCTTTCATTCCAGAGTTAATGTAACTATGAACACCTTCCATGTTGCTGTCAGAAGTGCTTTCTCCTTTGTTACAGTGATAGGAGTGACCGGTAACATTCTTGTCTGCCTTGTAGTTCTTCTAAACAAACCGATGAAAACACCAATGAACTACCTTCTCGTAAACCTGGCTGTCTCTGATCTTCTCCTTTTAGTCTTCTTCAGCCCTTCTTTTATCTTCAGGGACGTATTCACTCATCCTACTGGAGTAACTGGCGATCTTTTTTGTTCTTTTATCACGGGTGAAAGCTTAGCATGGATGGGCGGTTACGCTTCAGCTTACGTGCTCGTTGCCATAGCAATCTAAAGATATCAAGCGGTTACCAAGCCCTATCACTATGGCAACAGCATCACGAGATGTAAGCTAAAGTTTTTGGTAATTAGTTGTTGGGTTTTTGCGATATCGTGGAATTCAATTGGGTTTGTAGTCAAGCGGTATGACACGAATTTGGGTTTCTGTACCCCAAGGTGGCCTGCAGAATACTCGTACAAGGTCTACAGTTTACTTTCTTTCGTGATTATTGGCGTCATTCCAGTGACCACTATGTTTATCTTGTACTCTAAAATTGCCTACTCGTTATGGTTTAAACGAGAAATCGTCCAGGTCAATAACCAACTCTCTGAAAGAAAACGACGAATCAAAGCGACCAAAATGGTACTAGTGGTCAGCGGTATCTACACGTTGTCATGGATACCCGAATTAACGATATTTCTAGTCGATGCCTACGCTCCTCGTTACGTGAGCAGTGATGTTGTGTATCCCGTATGTGTTGCTATGGTTACCTTGAATTCAGCGGTCAATCCCATCATTTATACACTGCATGGAGAAAGATTTCGTTATTTTCTGAAGAAGTTGGTCTGCGGTTGCTGTGTGAGGAGCGATTCTGAAGTCAATGCTGTGACCACTGGCACTCAGTGTGCGGAAGGGGAGATCTACGATACGAAGCTCTGATCAGTTTTAAGAAAAGTCAGATACAGTCAGACAAATTAGCGCACGGTACGGTACGTAAGTGACATCATCCCTTGACCAACACAGGCACGCGAGCTAGATAAATGCTCTCTCAATCAGACCAGTACTGACATTCACACACTAAAATTAATTCCGCTCTACTTCAGCAGTCGTGGCCAGCTGAACGAACAACTAGTCATGCAAAGCATTGTTGATCAAAACCTTCTTCGAGGGGTTTTTCCCCCCCAGAGGTTTGCAGAGCACTCATTCTTGGCAAGACCGACTTTTTATTAAAAATAAAAGAACAAGAAGAAATCAATTAAATTATTATTGTTGTTACAACGTTTAGGCGTCCATTTGGAGCCAAATTCAAATTCATTTTGGTCCCATTTGTCGCGAAACGTGATCAATTAATAGTCCTTCCACTAATCTGATTGGTTGTGGAGGCGCCTAAATGATCCGACAGACTTCCATTAGCTATATTATCGTTGACTGGCTGTTAGTATTTCTCGATCACAGTATGTATAATACACTGTCTGTCATTTGTGCAGTACTGATACGTCATTAACCGAGCGCGAGGTTTTCCACTGCCTCATAACCCAAGCACGTAGCTCCATCCATAACTTACGTACGGACTGAGCAAGCGAGGTTAATAAGATGTTTATATTATATGGCAAGGCGAACACAAAAATGTTGGTGGACCATACCGTAATTTATGGACCGCAAATTGGCCAATGAGAGTGCGAGAAATTTTCTTGCCATATAATAAGGCTGCACAAGTCGTGCCCTATTTTGGCGAGTGTGTGAGACGAGCAAAAATATACAACCGTATTACGTAACTTTACTAGAACTTGCTTATTAACGACAAATGAAAACTTTGAGAGGGTTTTTTTGTTTTTGTTTTTGTTTTTGTTTTTGTTTTTTGTTTTGTTTTGTTTTGTTTTTTCCCTTTCCTTTCCTTTTCTTTTCTTTTCTTCTTTCTTTCTTTCTTTTTTTCCTTTCTTTTTTTCTTTCTTCCTTCCTTCCTTTCTTTTCTTTTCTTTTCTTTTCTTATTTTTTCTTATTTTCTTATTTTCTTTTATTTCCCCCTGGAAAAGCATGCTTCCGAAAAGCGCATCAACGCTCTCATCTTTTTCATAAACGATTTATATTTGTACTCTAAAAGGGCGCCTCGCATGACAAGAGATTAAGAGGTATATATTTTGGTTTAATGTCACTGTCTATTATGTGTTTGTTTTTGTTCAGTGACGGTCAAAGGAAGTAAGGCAATTCAATCTCTAAATTAAAATCGCTCAGGGCGAAGTAAACTTTACTTATGTCCACAGGAAATTATCATCAACATCTGAAGGTTTGTTTTAAAGGAAATGGAGCAAACTGAAGTGTGGAAACCTCGTACCACAGGACATAAAATGAATGAAAAAGGAAAAGCTATTGGTTTGAAGGATTTTTCTTTTTCTTTTTTTTTTTCCTTATATTTAGATTCACCTTCAGGATGCAGGAAATTTAACCTGTGCTTCCGAATGATCTTTCTGACTAAAACAATAAATGATTTAAATGAAAAAAAAAACAAAAAAAAAACCAGAAAAACAAATGACTCTTTGACAATGTTGAAAAACTCTCATGAAAAATAAAACGTGACTTAAGCCTATCAGTTTGTAGTTACGTCATCTTCTATTATTATTTCTTCTCCAGGCCCCTACGCTCTTAAGATATGTCTTCTAGCCCCCCCCCCCTCCCCTCAGGATTTGTGTTTTGACAGCTCTCTCTACCCCACCCCTCTCCTCACCTCAGGATTTGTGTTCTGACTGCTCTCTCTACCCCACCCCTCTCCTTAGAATTTGCGTTTTGAATTCTCTCTCTTAATCCGACTTCAAGGAGCCATGAAACAACGCAAAAAGTTCAGTAGTACTCTACAGAAAGTAAAGCATGTTTCTATAGACGACTCGGAGTTCCAAGCTTACTTTAAAGAGTAAAAGGCTTTCAAGACTTCATATCCTCAGGAGCACATCAATTATACTTTTTTTGGTATGCCGATAATAAAACCGATCCAGAATAAGCCATCAGCGTGTAAAAAGAGTTCATTTCTCTTCATCCGAAGAAGAAATCTTAAGTTCTTGACATTTGCATCCCAATAACGATATCGCGTTCCAACTCAGAAAATAGTCTTCCTGTTCTCGTATATTTTATGCCAATTAATTTTAATTTTTGCTCGACGCCTCAAGCAACATGTGTTGGAGACTCGTGTTTGTCAAACGAACAGGTGAAACTGATGTCTACTTTCACCGTGTTGAAAACATTTCAAAACTGTTTTCAAAGTAGACCTCACGTGGACGGATACATGTTGAACTCACGTGTAACTATTCCTAGATATAAGATAATTCCATTTCCTAGTCGGGCTATTAAAGAAAAAGGTACTGTTGTGGCATCTGATTTGATATTATGACTGATAGCCTTTCAAGTTCCCAGTCAAGTTAGGAGGTTTCTCGAGAGCGATTTCATCTGTAAAGTCCCCATCATGTCGCCTTCAAGCATATTCTTTCAGCTTACCTTTACTATCGTAATAGTAACAGGAGTTCTAGGGAACAGCTTAGTTTGTGTGGTAGTTCTTCTTTACAAACAAATGAGAACAACTATGAACTATCTTCTGCTCAATCTCGCTATCTCTAACGCGATGCTTCTGGTGTTTTTTGGACCAGCAATACTGATCAAGTTAGGCTCCAATACCATGGTACAAGACACGGGCTGCGTTGTCTTCTCTGGTGAAGACATTGGCTGGATCTGCAAGTACTTGTCTTCCTATCTTCTCATTCTCATCACTCTAGAACACTGTCTCGCAGTCAAGACTCCCTTAAGAATTAAGAACAACATCGTGGTGAGAAGACAGCGTTCTATTATCGTTGTGTGTTGGATAGTTCCTGTAATTTGCCAGGTTATAGCCATCTTTCTCAAGTACTACTACGGTTGTAATTCAGTTAATAATCAGTTAACATTCAAATTTGAAATTCAGTTATACTATCACATATGTTCTGTTTTCCACGGAGCAGTACCCATGTTAGTCATCACTACGTTATGCCTCATTAGCATCCACTCTCTATACTTCAAGGGGAATTGGACACCAAAGTTTAAAAAGAACCAGTTAATCGTAAGACTGCGTCTGAGGAATGCCATCAAAGTTGTGATTTTTCTGGGGACTAGTTACATCGCAGCTGGAATTCCAGAGATCGCTCTGTACCTGTTTCTTGCGGACCAGACGTCCAAGACTTCGACTGCCATTGCATTTTTCGTATTCGTTTCCATGACGATGGTCAGCTCGGCGTTAACGCCCTTGGTGTCTTCCTTCTTTTTGAAGCGGTTTCGTTATTTCACCAAGAAACTATTTCGTGCGGTTTTCATGGGTTGATGACACTGATAGCAAAAAGAAAAGGAAATTGGATATTGAATCGAATTTGCATGACCTTGCGAAACGTCGAGACCGAGAATGCTTTCGACTGATGTTGTCTGCTGTTCCTGTAAAAAAAATTATGTAAATAACAAAACCAAATGCCGTCAATAACAACAATAACAACAGCAACGGTAGTAGCAACAGCAACGGCAGTAGCAACAGTAACAGCAACAACAGTAGCAACAACAACAACAACAACAACATCGCGGCTAAAACATCGAAACAATAACTTTCATAAACAAGCGATGTACGCATCGCAGGATGTCTTTACTTTTCATTTTCCGATGTACACTTGAAGCACTTTTGGTTTTCCCAGTAATCGATACCTGCCAAGCATAGCACAGTATATCCCTTATCAAGTTCTAACCGTCACGTGTAAGGGTAGATAACTCACACACGTGTATTCCTAAGCGCAGGAAACGAAATCTCGCTACCAATGATAAAATTGTCGGCGGGTTCACCGTCATAGAATTTCAGTGATATCATTTTTGAAGGTTTTTAAGGTTTTTTTATTTTTTATTTAATTATTTAATTATTTAATTAATTAATTAAATTTTCCCCCCCCGCAATTTCTATGACGCAAAGTTTGTAGTTTCTGCCTGTTTTCAGTTTTAATTTGGATTTAATGCTTTCTAAAGTCATTCGCTAGAGTATTTTTCTATTCTTTTTTGGGGTAAATCTTAAAGATACAGCTGTTCTTAATCCCAGTGGGATTGGAATGGGAGAGGAATAAATTTTTTTTTCTTTTTTTCAAGGCAATGTTGACTGCGTTTAGGAAACTAACGCTGTCCTTGTAATTATAATTGAAGAAAAAGTTTGACTTTTATTCTTTGAAATATTCAGCACGAACAATGTGAAAGAATGAATGAATGAATGAACGAATGAATAAATGGATTAAATTATTCATGCACATATTCTTTGACATTCTAATAAAGTATTATTTGGTTCTTTGTCTATTTGTTTATTATTTTAATATTAAAAAAAAAAAAAAAAAAAAAAAATCGAGAAAAATTTCCGGCTTGCATATTTACTTGCATTGAGTGACTGAAGACAATAGAAGCTGGTTTGAATTCAGGGCCAAAGGGAAAAAAATTAAAAGGAAAAATAAAGCGAAACAAAAGAGGAGACAGACGGAAACTGTCATAAATTAAGAAAATCTGCAGATGCCGACAGATGTTGTGTTTTCTTGAGTGGTTTGTCATCTTTAGTTCTGTGTGTCATGAAAGAAGCGTCAAAGATTTCACTGTGAATCTAAAAAGCAAGAACGACAACGAACCAACCAGCCAGCGAACCAACGCCAACGAACCAACGCCAACGAATCAACGAACGAAGAACGAGCGAACGAGCGAACGAACCAACGAACAAGCAAGCGAGCGAGCGAAAGAGCGAGCGAGCGAACGAGCGAACGAGCGAACGAAAAGAAACAAATTTTGGCCTCAAGGGAAAAGACTCTCTGTAAATTGACCTTCATGATCTTAGTCCTGACGTATTTGCGACTTCCTTGCTACGACACGATCGCTAGATTTGCCCCTTTCCCCACATTAAACTAAGTGCTTAATGTGGTTGTTGAAGAATCTTAGCGCATTGATGAGGTCATAGGTATGTAGAACTGGGCGCGCCTTGGGCGATAGGCGACAACTAGTCACGTGACTAGTCGCGTTGGATGATACAGAGGGGTAATTTCAGAACTTGAGCGATATTCAAAATAATTAAATTCCTGGCATAACCTGTTTGTGCAGTTGTTAATTTTCTCCTTCTTCTCATTCCCCCCCCCCGGCCTAAAAACACCCACGATAGCAACATGAAAAGTAAGAAGAAAGTGGGAGGGGAAAAAAAGAAAAAAAAACCCTTCAGTTAACTCTCCTAATGAAAAATCTTATATATCGTGAATCCGTTCAGCTCACGTGAACTCTTAACTGAATCACGTGCCACTGAAAGGAACGCAACATTTGGCGGGGAATCACCACTCACGTGAATCCGGTACTGCACGTTTTGGCGTGTTATTAGCTCCGTTGTGGCACGTGCTAGTCAATCGATAAGGCGTGTGTCTGGACCCACCGAAATGATATGACGTAAATACATTAATTCTAGTTCTTACGCTTTCCTGTCATGCACTCAACACCCCCGGGTAAATAGTCCTTGTATAATAATTGCTTCAAGGAAAAAGCCGAAACTTATGATGGTGTATAAATCATTAAATAACCTTACAACGGGTTATTTACAGTCATTTTTTGCTCAAAAATACACCACATACAATTTAAGAGATTCTACCAACAAACTTAATATCCCCAAACGGCGCATGAGTGTTAGCCTCATTTCAGTGTTAAAATATTCACAAATACCAACGATAAAGTAAAGAATACACAACCTCAACAATACAAACACTTTGAAATTCCACGGACCTTCAATAAAACACTTGAATATTCTACACAAAAACGAGGCTAACATAGAGCAACAGCTAGAGACTCGAAACTGGAGTATTATAGTGGGTGCAGCATTGTGGAATGAGTTACCAGCTGAATTAAGAACGTCAACATTAATCTCTCAGTTTAAGAAGGGTGTTGGCAAACTCTTCTTAACATAGCACTTCCTACACGGCAAACAAGTAAAACAGTTTTTAGAATATTATATAACAACATATGTATATATATTTTCGTTATTTATATTCATGTATGACTGATGTTTTTAACCGTGTATAAATAAAGATCACCTACCTACCTACCTACCTACCTACGAATTTCACGACACTCAAGCTATCGCATTGATCGTCAACAACTTTATTAACCATGGAATTGGTAAGAATTTAATCAGAAAACGGTTATCACACACTGATAAAGCTTGAGTTGCTTGGTGGTTCTCTCCTTTGCTTCGTGAGTTTTTAGAGTTTTTCTCCAGCTAGTTCTTCGGTTTTCCTTTTTGCTCAAAATTCAAAACGATTTACCAACTCGCAGTTATTGACACAAACTGTGGAGTTAGGCTTCCTCGCCATAAATTATTAATAAACTAATATAATAAGAGGAAGTCGCAGGAAGTTCTTTGAGCCTCAAACAGTTCCTTTTTTTAATAGCTATTCAGACAGTCTTTACTCTTTCTTACGTAACTTTTTCACAGGGAAAAAAACCCTCCTACGCGTGCTTGGAAGACTACGTGCAATCGCTGGCTGATACATGTTGGTAACTCACCAACTGACGAGCGAACGAACGAATGCGCTGAAAATATTAGTTGCTAATGGATATGGGAAAAAATTTTATGGCTTACAAATCATAACGTATAAAATAAAAACAGGAAAGTGAAAATATAAGGATTTTCCCGCCATTACATAGCTTATTCTAAAATCTTCGATGTCGGTGCTCGTCCGCCATTACATCATGTTTCCCGCCAATTTTCAACGCATGCGCAGTACCTAGTTTACATTTTGCTAACTAACAATTTAAATAACACAACTGTTACAAATAAATGCAGTTTTCCTTTAGCCTTTAAGTCAAACGAGAAGTTAAAACACTTTGGTTGATAACGAAAATTCTTGGCCGTTCAAGTAGTTCGCCATCTTGAAAATCAATGGCGCCAATTCTTCCTCTGCCGACCCAGAAAAAACAGCACAAGAGTTTTTTGATTGTTATTTTGATGTGTTTTTTGAGCTGATTGCTTTGGTAGCTGTACAGCACAGGGTTGATGCTTGAGTTTATTGTAACCATGAGAATGCCAACCTTATGCCACATAGAACCGGCTTCTAAGGATGGGATAAACGAAGAAGCGCTGTAAAAAACAGTGACAGGAATCCAGCAACAGCAGTAGATGACTGTAACGGCAATTATAATCTTGGTAAGGCGTTTCCGACTGCGCATGCGTACTCGCTGGGCCATGTCCACCGCCTTGTTCCCTGTAAGCCATAGTGTTTTGATTATCTGGGGATAGATGATAGCCATGATGCATAACGGGATGATGACTGCTATTAGAATCCAGCACAAGCTGTAGACTTTAAGGTGCCACACTTCAGCCCATTCCCCAACACAGAACTTCTTCTCTTTGCTGTACTTCCTCGTTAACATCTGAGGTAGAACCCAGAGAGTACCAAAAAGCCACGACATGAAAATTATCACCCGAGCTTTCCGCATACTGAGGCGACCTCTGTAGGAGTATGGGTAAACTATGGCGTAATAGCGCTCGATAGAGATGGACAACAAAGTGCTGAACGAGACGACTCCCCCACACCACATCAGAGTTCCACCAGTCAAAAACGTGCACAATAACATGCCTTGTGTTCCCATCGGGTGGTCGAACAGATTGATAAAAACGAAACGAGGTGACATAAACAAACCTACCGTCATGTCGGCAATCGATAGGTTCACAAACAAAATGTTCATAGTCGTGCGGAGAGATCTCTTCTGCAGAATCGTGTAACAGATGATAGAATTCCCAACGAGGTTGGCTACAAACGACGCCGAGAAAAGAATAGTTAAAATTACTTCTATGTAGGACTCGCCCATTGCAGTTATGAAGAACAATCTTGATTGAAAACTAAAAACTTCACGGCTGAATGTCCCACTGTAAAATGCTCAACTTATACAAGTCAACCCTTTTTAACCGAAAACTAAAACCGTAGGTCTTCTAGTTCTTGTTTTTGATCTTCACGCTTGCGTTTCTGACTTATATCAGTGTATGCAGCTCAAGCCCAACGAAGATCTCCGAAAGATCTCCCACAGAACTTACCGCCTAAATGAGAAAAACTTGTAATGAGGACCAGAGCGAGGGCACACTAAGTCTCTAAAGCTCTGATAGGTCTTGCCAAAACTTTCAGTTCAATATTCAAATTGCATCTTTACCTTTTAGAAAGATTCATTAATTTTTTAGACTCATTACGGCTTTCCCCTCTTCTTCTTTGTTTTAAAGTGTCTTTAACAATCAAGGTTAGCAGCTTGAACCTCCGGTTTATCTTTAAATAAATGTCACATTTCATAAACGCTCACAGCGTTTTTCATGTTTTCCTGTTAGCGTTTTTTTAAAGTTAAGTTAAATAATTTTTTCCCTTGTATCTGAGCATTGACTGTTTTCGATCATTCACGTAGTTTTAGCTTGAAAGATGGAGACCTTTCTTGCCTAAGACAATAAATCCCTCATTGAACCTTAGTTTTTTTTAGTAAACATTTCGCTTTAAGTCGAGAACGGAATAAAGAACCGAGTCGCTAATAAACTGACCAAGTACGATGCATCCAGAGTTAACTATCAAAGTGTCGAAGTAAATTTTTAAGAATCCGCAAAATATCTATATATTTGGACGCTTATTTTTTGATAAGTTTGTTTTACGGCCTTTTCTGACAACTCTTATAATGATTTCAACAGCATTGGCCATCCTAGTTCGATAATTGGGTGTAGATTTTAAGTTTTCCAAATTGCTCGTAAAATTTCTCCTTTCCTGGATATAGACTATAGCATATCCTGAGCGTTAAGTTTTAATAAAACGAATCGTTGTCTGTTCACAGTTGATTAGAGGTTCGCGTGTTGGGTTAAACTTTCCTCTGTCGGCCGGAATACCTTGAAGACCCAGGTGTTCGAGTTCCCAGCGTTAATAAATACATAAGGTATAAAAAACAGCGTACACAGTAAAGACTTAAAATGTTAATCATTTTATTTCTGCCGAGTTCGATTTCATTTGGTTATTTTATTTCGCGACTGCTATGGATATACTTCCTATTTTACTTTCTTAATTTATTTCCTTTTTCTTTTTCTATCAATCCCCTTTTTGATTACAAAATCGAAAGAGTTTTTTGGACTACTTTCCAAACTGCAATAATAAGATATTTCTTACTGAAAAAAAAATATAAATTATCAGACGAATTGATCTACTGGAAATTTTATCCAAATTGTTTTTAAGTCCCGTGATACGTGCATCAGCTATGATCTAACTGTTTATTGAGAATTGTTTGAAAACAAGTCTATATTGCTACAAAGCAATGATATTTCGGTCCGTATGGCCGTTGTTCATGAGAACAGAACATATGCAACAATTCGTAGTAGCCTGCAGAAAACGTTGTCTGTGCGTAGCCTGCGCGTTGAAGAAACAGTTTTGTTCGGATTAACGCAGGCTATCACGCTGTGCGCGGTCTACCCGAGAGCATGCAGTGACGACGTTCTGTCGCGACATCAAACTTCGAAGTTCCTTTCGCCTACTAAAGTATGATATGACTCGATGTGAGGAAATATAGTGACAGCTAATCAACAGGCAAGCAAATATGGGTTGGCAACTAAACCGAATACAGTAACATTTGGCCTGTGGGTCGAAATAAAAACCATGAATGGACGTTATTTAATCGTTAAATATAGAAAAAAGTGAAGTGTGCGCACAGTAAGAAAATCCTCACCTTGTAAAGTGGACTTTCTCCCTTGCAGACCGTGGGCAGCCATCTTGTTTTACGCCACGTACTGGAGGGTACTGGGAAGTGTTTTCTAATGGAAAAAAATTCTACAAAGAAACTCACTTTCGTTACTATGGTTACAATAAACAACCACACATTTCTCTTCATCAGATTTATTAACATATTTACATTGGTTACCGTGTGTCACCGGCTAGATCCTGAAAGCGAGGCCGAATACGATCGGCCATCTTGGAATGGAAAGATATACAAAAGTTATACAGAGTTTTTATAACGTGTACAGAAAAGTGAATATGATATAATGTATACCAAT
>JAADYU020131659.1:0-11524 GCA_011763375.2 Heteractis magnifica | reverse complement strand
TTGAAATTTTGAATCGGCGAAGGAAGACCGGAGATCCCATGCAAAGAAAGTGTTTCAAATGTCTTGGGCCACTGAGCTCAGATATGCACGCCATAGCAATACTACTAACTAGGGAAGCGCGGGAGGCGTAGTGGTGAGGGTACCGCTGTGGTCGTGTGTTCGATACTCGGACTCGCTATTACATGTGAGTACAGTTGTTTGTTGGTTCACTCCTCTGCTTCGAGGGATGTTCTCCGGGTTCTCTGATTTTCCTCCCTCCGATGAAAAGCCACTCTGTGGAAATGCCACTGACACATCCGTTATCATTGCTAACCACAAGCGCCCCAAAATGTATGCGTAAACGTGTTAACTCCACGCATTATTCATTTTATTCTAATGAATAGTGAACAATCTTAACAAACAGTGGAAGTGTTTCCATTTAGCTCAGTGTCAGAACTCGTAGATGATTTATCAACAACTGGAGTACGTTTCTCACGTACCTTTATGTTTTTATAGGCGACATCGATGTCCCCACGAATCGTCCAACCCTAACAGAGTCATCAACAAGAAGCAGGAAGACAACTGCTCCATTACTGAATACAGTGGCAACTATTTGTCTACAAGCCCACGTCGTGGTCCATTTAACCGCCCAAAGGACCTTATACACTATGAAGGTCCTCTGCAGCAGAGCACCACTCATAAAATGGACTTTGGAACCTATGAGGTACGCCCACCTATTAAAAAGGAACCGGAAAAATATGTCCCGAATCCACACAGGTTTGATACCGTATCTGAGAAAAAGGATCATTATAAAGGTGTTAGGGGTGTTCCTGCCAAGATACCACAGTACCTTAGAGGTATTACAATGAGAATGCCCTCTGCGAGGGTAGAATACGAGTCCACGTCACATGGGGATTACAGAACCTGGAGACCTGCACCCGTAGAGAGGATTGGTCGAAGTAATACTTACGCCCCTCCCGGTGAACCTTTTAAGGAAACTTCAATACACAGACAGGATTATTTGAGGTTTAACCAGCCACCGAGACCCACTGCCAGACAACCAGATAAAATAAAACTGGAAGGGCCACAAGAAACTGAAACAACTAGCCTTGCTTATTTTACACCCAAGGAAATACCACCAAAAGTTGAACCCAAAAAGGAGGAATATGTGCCTCCTGAGGCGCCGTTCAACAACACCTCCATCTTCAAGGCAGACTTTAAAGATTTGCGACACGTTCCTAAAGCTAAAATGTGTCGTCCAATCAGCGATTTGTTTGCCACTGATCAAATGATGGAAAGTGCGACAACCAAAGACTCAGATTATAAGGCTTGGGAAGTGAGGATTCCGAAACAAAAATCTCCAGAGATGTATAAAAAACCCGAAGGAGAGCTGGATTGTAGAACCACCCATATGGACTATGGGAACTTTGGACGAAAAGCTTTGCCAGCCAAGAACGCCCGTCCAAGAACAAAGCTCAAATTCGGTCGTGAGGATATCCTGGATGATACCACTAATTATGGACTCAGCTTCAGGTGGGCCGCACAACCCAAAATGCACTCCAAAGGTCCAGTCGTACATAACGAAATATTCCCTAGTGAAAACCGAGGCTTCAAAGAAACCTCTGAATTTCTAGACCAATACAAAAGATTCAACGTAGTTCCCTCCAAGATGTACAAAGATAACAGCAGGCTTTTCAAGACAAGTGACCCGTTATCAAAAAGCACTGTATACAACGGTGACTATGACTGGCCAAAAATTAATTGTCCCTCCGATAGAATTCTAAGGGGGTCCGACAGCTTTAAGTTTGATCATGAGACAGAGACTGGTCATCGCGTATTTGAAATTCCTGCTATTGATACCAATGGATCTCTTAATCTCACTGCTAACAAAGATAAATCCTTAGTCATGAGTTAAGAAATGCTTTTTCCTAGATATTCCGAATCCATGATATCCAGATATATTGCATTGGTAGAAACAGCAAGGCTCCACTTTACATTGGATATCTGGTCCTCTTGACTCAAATTTGAAAGTAAGCATTTCTGATCAAAAAAAGAAACTTCCACCTGAGTTACTACGTGTCTAGAGTTAATACAAATAAAAATGGAAGACGGTAAAGAGCGTAAAGAACAGTAACAAAAATCGCTGCTACTCCAATCCATACGCGCAACATTTTTATGGGTCATATTAAAAGTCCGTAGCATATGCTCCTGTTCCTAAGATTAATTTCCAAAATAAGATATGAAAAAGACGATATGTAGTATCAAAAAATTACAATGAATCTAAAAGAATCAATGATATTCATTTTAGTTTATCTCTACTCTTAACTTTACTACCAAAATCTATCACTCTCGTAAGTACTGATAGGATCTTTTTTTATTGACAACATCCACATAAAAATTATTAATCTAATTAAGCAAAAAGAAAAAAAATTATTCGTTTTGCACAATTACTTCAATGCTTTTGTTTTTTGAAAATTTATAATTCGAAGATTTTACATATCCAATTTGTTTTTGTTATAAGATTAATTTGTTTTTCTATTAAAGTCGCCAAGATTAACTCATCATTTGCTTAAATTAAAGTTCCAGAGGAGACACTATCGAATAAAATGTACATAACTTCGGAATCTGTTTTATGTAAAGAATGTAAAAAAAAAATTGCACTAAATAAATTACAAGGTTGTGAAACTGTAGTAACGCACAGAAAAATAAATTTTTATTGGGAAATTTTTTTTTTTAATGCCCCTCTTCTCGGGTATCGTGAAAGATGTAGTGAGGGCTGGGTTTTGCTGGAAGTGGCCTGAACGAACAGCCCACTTCCGAGTTCTCGAAAACGATGCATGAAGGCGAGGCTGACTTGTTCCGTTGTCATGCACTCTTTTCT
The DNA here is from genome assembly GCA_011763375.2 of Heteractis magnifica. NCBI lineage: Eukaryota > Metazoa > Cnidaria > Anthozoa > Actiniaria > Stichodactylidae > Heteractis > Heteractis magnifica. The sequence goes on along the minus strand of JAADYU020131659.1, from coordinate 8,664 downwards.
CTATGACTTGTTCGCAGTTCACTCGTAAAAAATATACCTTTAAGCAACAGAAAAAGTCAAATTAATGCTTGTCGCTTCGCACCCTCGAGCGTGATTTCATCGCCATCATGTATATCTTTTTTGAGAACTCGGAAGTGGCCTTTGATGAGGTGACGGATTTGCCTTATAGAATAATACCTCAGGGCGCATGCGTCACGTTTTAACGCTGAACTTGTGAAATACCATGACGACAACTAAAATAATACTTACAAAATTAAAAACAAACATTCCCTGTTTCTCGAATTCGTAGAAAAAATATTGAGAACTAATGGTAGCTTGCAATACAAAAATATAATTTTAATTAGTAAAGCAGGTCTTTTGTGCAAGAATGGTTCTCTAGTTTTTGTGCGGCCCTGTGGAAGATGTTACAACGATGCATGACAGACAGACAGACAGACACAGGAAGGCAGGCATAGCAAGGACAAAAAGATTGCTGCCAAAAAGAATCAAAAACCAAAGATCCACATTCGGCAGCCATGTTAAAAAAGTTAACAAAAAGGGACGAACCTCTTGTTCAATACCATCAAAATGGCGGCAATGTGTTTTGCAAAAGGAAAATTCGAGCCACTAAAAGGAACGGAACTAAGGATTTATAGTTATATACAAAGTATAATAATCTGACAGCAACAACATCTCATTGAAATGAACAATTAATTCATGTTTAACGTTAACCGCGCGTTATTGAAACATACTTCAGATACCTTTATATTCTATATCTTACCCTACAATGACCGCCATTCACCACTTTCTCATCCCCATAATGTTTTGCGTTTTGGGGGGGCAACTGGAAAGAAAACTGTTCGAAAATTCAAATCTTTTCATACAGATGTTGAGTACATTTGCTATTATAATTGAAAAATCGAGTATTAGTTTAATCAGAGTTAATTCCACACGAACAGGAGGATCAAAAGTCTGGTGTTACAGACAGTGTATGAACTTGGAAAAAAATACCTTGAACTTTAATCATAAACCTGTTCAAATTTTTTTCTTTCTGGTTTTTGTTAATTCTGATACATCTATAAGCGTTTTTAGATGTTTTTTCTTTAATTCTAATTCATCATCAGGGTAATATTTACGATTTTGTCTCGTTCTGCCCCAAAAACGCAAAGCATTATGGAAACGTGAAAGTGGTGAATAGTGTTAAATATATGATTGTTGCACTATAATCAAGTTCTGTAGCTTGCTTTGTTATTTGGAACAAAAACATTAGTTACCGGGTATCCTGTGTACATAGTACCACAGGGAGCCCGGTTAAATAAAATGATTTTACGTTATCTTGGAATGAGCCTTTACCAAGAGGCGGCAGTGTCCTTTTTGACCTGGAGCCTCGTTTTGAAATGTTTCAACGCTAGTCTACCAGGGTAAAACCACTGTTGCAATCATGACAACGATTGTGATAAAGATCCATCCTATCAACAATTTTGCTGGTCTTCGTGGTCGTCTTGTGACCTCAATCTCTTTTTCGTATGTTCTCGTCATATCTGGTTATTCAGTGTTCATTGTGATTATTCTTGTTAATTCTATTACTAATACAGCAATGATTATCGCTTGTACCATCTTCCACATGTCTTGCAGCACCAGGCCCGATATGCTGAGCATAAATTCCTGTCCTTAATCTGCTTGCAGTAGTTCACCTTGTCTATACATATTCCTGTAATCGATTTCGTGCGTTAGAAATATTCGTATTGTGCTCTGGTAGGTGTTAGTGTTATCATCATCATCATCATCAACATCATCATCACCCATCAATCATTATCATTAATCATCGTCATCCATCATCATCAATATCATCACCACAAGCATCACCCATCGTCGTCGTCATCATCATCATCATCCATCATCAATCAAACATCATCCATCATCATCATTCATCATCTAACATCATCATCATCATCGTCATTATCAACATCCATCATCATCATCATCATCATCAACATCTATCATCATCATCATCATCATCGTCTTCGTCGACATCACCTCAAACCTCAAAACAACTGAAATATCTTAATCAATAAAAACTGAAGCGAAAAACTTTACTCACTTTGACCACATGGAGCTCTGTTGCAGGGTTCTGTTGTAATGGGTTTTTCCTTGGGATTGCATAGTCCTTTTGCAGGTAATAAACTTTTATAAAATACACATTTGGCGTTACGTGTCCTTATACCATTACCACCACATAAAGCCGAACACTGCATAAAAAAAAGTTTATAATTGATGTTCATAGTTCAGTGCAATAGACCTAATCACCTTGGGCGTAAATGTTTTCCCATTTCAGACCACGTGTACTTCCCTTGAGAATACGATTCTTTGTTTGAGGCTCATCCATATTAACGTATCTTCTCAAGCGCTACCAAGAAACAAAGAATCGTGTTCACAAGGGAATGACACGTGGTCTGAATGGGTAAACACTACGCCCAAGGTAATTTGGTCTATTTTTCACTACTTTTGTCAACGTATGATACTACTGTTTTAACAAACATGGCGTTCGAAAAGTTGATCTTGAACATCAGCGGTGAAATCTAAGATGGCACATAGCACTAGAGTTTTGTGTATACTCACAGGAGACCAAGAAGAAGTCGTCCATATGGCTTCACAAGAACGTGTTCGACATTTCTGTAGTGTCTGTGGGGCAGGTACTGCATTACAGTACGATTCAGGTACAGTGTTGTTCCTATCATCCATGCAGTCAACGGTCCTGTTAGTGTACCCTAAGAAGTTGCCATAGCAATATTGGCACTGCATCAAAAAATAATAACAGTAAGTTAGTAAAGTGTTCTCTCCGTTCTTGTGGCCCAATTTTCGACTTAAGTCGAAAAACGTCACATCGGATTTGCACCACCGGTGGCCATGGTGGATGACAGGAAAGATAAAAAGGAATTCCTCGCTTGCACGTTACGTCATCGCGGCCATGTTGATGGTATTTAACGAAAAAAATTATCATTAAGTCCTTTTGTCTGTACCACCAACATGGCCGCCATGCCTTTGTCATTTGGTCCTCTAGGGAATGATCGCACGCCATTAATAGATGCTGTTGTTCTGCCATCCAGCATGTCCGCCGCGCTTACTGTTAAAGAAAAGATACAGCAGTATTACGAGTGGGAAACAGAGTTCTCTATTCCCTCTTTGTGGTAGCGGAATTCATTTGAAAGCAAGGCCATCTAATGAGTTATTTTCCATTCGCAGTAAAACTGTTTCGGTAGCAAAAGGGGAATGTCCAATACAACTTACGGCACTCCATTTAGAGACTTTCCAACTCCCTGTAGAAAAAAAGATTCAAGGTTTATTTTTGCCGAACAGATAAACAACTACAACAACAAACAAAGAGAAAATAAAAGAGAAGGAAGGAAAAGAAAAGGAAAGGACTCACGAGAACACTACCATTACCATTACAACAGCAACTACAACAGCAACTACGACAGCAACAACAACAACAGCAACTACAACAGCAGCAGCAGCAGCAACAACAATAACAACAGCAACAGCAACAAGCACGAACAACAAATAAACGATTGGAATAAAAAGCTAACTAATTTTTCAAGATCTAAACCGCTTAAAGTAATATAAAATTTGTAGAAAAGTAACGAAAGACAGGAATAAACGAAGCTCCTTCTCACCAACTATCTTGTCCCTGACGTGCAGGTCGAGCCCGCCGCCATCTTCACCAGCGGTGTTTCTCACAAAACAGAAGTATTCACCCGTCTCTGCATCAGAAATGTTCCGAATCATGAGCACACCCTCCAGCACTAGATGTTTGCTATCGTTCTTAACTTTCAGACCGTTTCTCAGCCAAAGAATGGTTGGGTCTGGTCTTCCTGTCACAGGACAACCAATGATAAGGTTGCCATCCTTTTCAACAGCAGCGGAGCGTGTTTGCTGTCTTTTGATGGCAAGTTTGGTTATACTGGAATATTTGACATACATCAGCTCTGCTTTACTTTTGAGATACGCTTCCGTGAAAAACTTGTCTAAGATCCTCGGTGGGACTAGAGAGACAAAAATGTTATACGTTAGAGCCACTTTGCAAAGACGTACATTATTATAGAAGAGCTCATAAGTATTTCGTATTTTGTAAAGACTTCAAAGTCTTTCGAAAATTGTTTTGGCACGAAAAAGAAATGTTACGGTAAATCGATGAATCATGTTGACACATCACATAAAAGCCATCCACCCTGGTAACTAACTACAGGACCCAGAAACTAGCAAGCCACAAACCATATCTAACGTATGATCTGGTTCCCTTAAACATATGTCTTAATGAAGTCAGTAGTTTGAGTTGTGGAAGCTAAAGAGCTCCAACAGCTATGCTGATGGATAACGTAGCTATAAATACAGCTGCTGGTGCTACCCCAAGGGTCCATCTTAACGAACTCGAAAAGCAAAGTCGTCGCAAAAAAATCGCATTAACAGGATGCTCATTAAAAGAGCAAACTGAAGGCATCTTTGATATGATTGGATGTGGACTTGCTAAATTGAAACTGAAAAAGTACTCTATTAAGTTTTTTCGAGCAGCGTCTTACCTAAAACTGTAACATTAGTGCTTCTATACGTCGTTCCATATTCGTTTTTACCAATGCACGTATAATTCCCCTCGTCTGAGAAATCTACCTTTTGGATTTGAAGAGTGCCATCAGGGTAGATCTTCCAGCGATCTCTGTTCTCATTACCAACGACGTACCACGTGACGTCAGGCTTAGGTGAGCCGTATACTGTACAGCGGAGTCGCAAGGTTGATCCCCGGATGACCGTTGCCATGGTTTCGATGCGCCTGACACTGGGTCGAGTGAATTTCCTAGCCGCTGCCCAGTAGCCAGGAATATCAGGAACAGCTTCGAAGAGGAATTAAATTGTCAAGTTAAAATTCAGAAACACTTCGGGATGTTTTAATACTAATTATTCATGAAGTGAATTTTGGTTTTCAACAAAAGCAGCAATGTCAGTTTGTTAGTCTCTGATTGGCTCAAAGAAGATGAAAGCCATTAGAGCGGTTTTGGTATGAGTGGGAAACGTATGATTTACTGACTTACAGCACGTACACGGTACAGTACGCTGTAACACTGAAATGGCTTCCCGTAAGAATGATCATCGTATGAGTGGGAAACGTATGATTTACTGACTTACATCACGTACACGGTATGGTATGCCGTAACACTGAAATGACTTCCCATTGTTTTTGCGATAATGATCCAATCACAACACGTAGCTACGGTTACGGTAATGTATGGTAAAGCTATAGCTATTACGAATTAAGTTTTCCCACTCATACGAAAAGAGACACATACGCCAGAATATATTTCACAGTCATACGAAACATAAATTTCTGTATAATAAAGAACATATTTTTCGCTTGAGACCTACCTCCGACGTTCAAATAAGTCACACCTTCGTCCCGTCCCGCCACGTTAGTTGCAACACATATATATCGCGCAATATCCACTTCTTTTGAACGTTGTATCGAAAGGAAACTGTCCTTATCGACGTACAAGCGCTTATTCATTTTTCCTATTGGTTGCCAGCTATTTGAGCCTTCAGCAACTCGGTACCACGTGATGTTAGGCGTGGGAACTCCGCTGGCTTCACACCTGATCTTGATTGACACTCCCTTTGGTATTGTTACCACGGCACCCGTCGTTATGGAGATCAGTTCACGGATATCGGTCACTTCGAAGGATCCTCGGACGTTATGTATTACAGGTGGAGCTGAAAAGCAAAAAAGGAATTTCTATTAGACAGATTTCTGAGACAACAGCAACAAGAATAAAATTACATTCGAAAGTGGGACAAACCGGTCATAGCCCTTTTCTGACATAGACAAACAAGGTGCATTGTGGTCCAGCTTCGGTACAAGCAACACCATATAAGGCATGATGAACAATAGATGTTAGTACCGAAGCTAGACCATCATGCACCATGTTCGCTCTCTCAGAAAAGACCCACATTGGTTTTGGGGACGCGTTCAAGGTCTGTTTCAATTCCGTAGTTTCTAACTCTATGAGAAATTGATGTCGTGTGGACTCCTTGTCCTTCTTTCTGTCTCTATTTTAAAATCCTGAATCAAACCAACAACAGAAGACATTGCAATTGAAATATAAGCGTGAAATGATACTTACTTGCAACTGTAATGTCCATACTTGCGAAATCCGTACCAGCACGGTTAAAAGCAGAGCAAACGTACATTCCATCGTCCGAAAACTGAACGTCCATGATAGTGAGCTCAGACTTATCGCCATTCAGTTTGTACTTCTCATTCGCGACTATAGCTTGTCCATTTCGTTGCCATGACAACACAGCACGTGGTCGTGCCTTGGTAGGACAGCGGATTATTACAGTGGTGTTTAGGGTAGTGATCAGTTTGGTACCTATTGGGACTCGAATCGGTTTGGTTTTGTCGAAGTTCTTGATTTGTTGCTTCACGGCATTGATGGTCGGGCGAAGAAGGTCTAAAAAGATGTGTTGATTGAGCGATAAAAAATTGAAGACGACCACAATACGAATGAATATCGACTTGCTAACCTTCGGCGAAACGTCGTGACGAATTGAATGCGATTAAGAGCAATCGGAGTTAAACGAAAATTAGTCGCAGGATTATTGATCTTCAGCTATACATGCATCTAAGTTGACACCAGACGGCGGTTTAAAAGAGATTTAAAATGGCTAAAGGCTGACAAACAAGGGCATGCATTACGAAAAGCCGAATCATGAGCGAACAATTATCGATTAGCAAAGACCTTGGATAACGCATGCAAAAAAATTATGAGCAATAAGTTAATACGCGTGATTATCGATCAGTATACTGGCTTTTTGGCATCGTGCGATTAAAGCGGCAGAGCAGAAAGGTCGAATTAGACAACCAATAAAATATGTAGTTATGAAAGTTAAATATTCTTGAGAGAGAGAAAATAACGGGATAGAAAAAATAAATTCATGCGAGTGTCATGTTTTTGAAGAGCAAAATTTTCATACCTTTGACCACAAGTTCGGACGACGCTACAGCCTCACCCGCGATGTTAGTCGCCGTGCACGTGATTTCTGACGTATCAGTCGTTCGCACACCAAATATTCTTAAAGCCATCCCATTGATGACGTAACGATCTCTATTAGCGATTGGTAAACCAAACTTGGTCCATCTTACTTTAGGTGTTGGGTGCCCTGTGGCGTTGCAGAGGAGCAAGAGACTGGATCCGGTCAAGATTTCGATGCTTCTTCCAATGGCGGTTGATAATGATGTTATTTTATGTACGACCAGCTCTGATCTCGCTTTCTGGATTACGGGAGTTGTCGGTTCTGGTGATAAAAAATGAAGGGAAAAATGAAGGACGATGAAACGATACCGTCGGTTGCAGTGTACCTGCGGGGGGGAGGGGGGGGGGGGAGAGGAGGGGAGGAGGCACGCAACTGCTAATCATTCGAGCACGGCGATGAAGGAAGACAAAAGGATCTTTTTCGAGTTCATAAAATGCCGCTGTGGTTCTTGATTACAGACTCGTGCACTCAGGCCAAGACTCATTTCAGTGTCAAAATATGAACAAGTTACAACGGTAAAGTTAAGAACGCACCATTTCAATACCAACACTGAAATTCCACGGTCCTTCACAGAAACACATGAATGTTCTACACCAATACAAGGCTAAACCTGAGTAACAGAGAACTCGAAACGGGAGTATTCCAAGCGCACTTTACACACCTGTGATATTGATAATTGTAGACGCGTTAGCTTTTCCCGCCACGTTACTAGCAATACAGGTGTATTTCCCAGAATCAGTACTAGTGACATTCTTCAAAGACAGCATCGGGCCAACGACATCGAGCATTTCCCCGCCATTCATCCATTTAACACGAGGCGGTGGTACACCACGTGCCGTGCAGTTTACATTAATGTTGACGCGACTGAGCGACGTCACTTGACGACCGATGTTAACGTCGACAGGTTTCATGTCAGACGATTCAAAATCGCCATTTGTTCGCTGAATGACTGGAATTTCGGCTTCTGTTATTAGAATGAAAGACAAAACAAGTTAAAATAGGTTATGTGTAATGTCACAGCCGCCATTTTGGAGGACATTTTATGTAGTATCCTCCAATATGGCGACCATATTTCCCCCCCAAATGAATAATAAACTTTTCCCTTACCAATCACGGTAACTCTCGAAGCTTTCTTATCTTCTCCAAAGATGTTACTAGCCGTGCATACATAAACACCGCTGTCATCCTCCTGCGCTTCTCTTATGACTAAAGTATTGTTTTTTAAGACATCGTAAAACTCTCCAGAGTTGATCCTCTGACCGTCCGTACTCCACGTTATCGAGGGTTTAGGCGTGCCGCTGGCCGTACAGTATAAGGATATCGTGGTATCTGTAAGTGCAGTGACGTCGGCACCAACGTCAACTGAGATCGTAGTGTCTAAGTCGGTCTCCTGTTTGATTTGGGCAACGGGTATACTTGGTGACTGTGGAGCTGAGGGAACAATAAGATTTTTTAAATAAATTGTTTCATTCGTGTGTGAAGAATGATCGGAAATGAGGGAGGAAAGGAGAGAGGGAGGGTAGGGTGGAAGAAAGAAAGAAAGAAAGAAAGAAAGAAAGAAAGAAAGAAAGAAAGAAAGAAAGAAAGAAAGAAAGAAAGAAAGAA
>JAADYU020131548.1:0-11525 GCA_011763375.2 Heteractis magnifica | reverse complement strand
AGGGAATGATTGCAAACCACCTATAGCACTATCACCGGTCTGTAATGCAAGTTTTATGCAAACAAATCCAATAAAAGTTATTATATTGGATTGACTAGACATAAGGTTATGACTGGACATTTATAGAATTTTACCATGAAATTGCAATTTGAAAAATTTGTTACTGAACCAGTGAGCATTTTTGTATGTCGTCATTAAGTGAAACACAATGTATAAAAACTAATAAATATTTGTCTTTAATATTCAAATACAACTTTTAAAATAAAAAAAGACCTAAGACTCCAATTGCTTATTATACAAGCTGAACTGAAAAAACTTCACCTGAATGCTTATAGTATATATATTTATTAAAAGTAATATTTAATTCATCCAGAATCACTAGTTAAGTAAAATACAAACATACCTTAGTTTTCATCATCCAAAACTGTAAGAGTTTATAACAAAATAATCTTACTAAAATGGTTCAACAGATAAAGCTGGTTTAAAATTTACAAAGTTTCTTAGTTTTTATCCATGAGCAGAAAAATAAATACAGATAAGACAACTTTTTGCAAATGTTTTCAAGGTGTGTTTGTGTTTATTTACTGTATCTGTTCCTAAAAATTGTGCAGTTGCAGATAAAATATCCATACCCATCCTTGTGAAATGAGAGAAGTGGAAACTTTAAGAAGCTAGATGACAAGGTGACAAGGTACAATGCATTTTTTTGGTTAAGGTATCAGGGTACCCCTAGCAACTGGTGTACATTCAACTCTGTATAGCACGAAACCTTTTCATTAAAACCCAAACAAAGTATACATTTTTTTAAAGCTGAATAAATGTAAAAACTATTTTTTCTTTTAATTTTGTAAAATAAATTTATTCTTTCAAGTTAGGGCGAATTATTCAAATTTTCACGTGGGTCTCTTCATGGAGTTCCATGACAGCTGGAATTCATCGGAAACCAATGTTTATTACCTTTTACGAGATCACAAGATATCACTTTTCAAAAGTGTCTCTGATTTTTGATAAATTGCTCAGTTGCTCTGATATACACTCCTAAAGTTACAACACCCCTTGAGTAGCTGTATCCGATACAAAATCAACGATAACTTTGGAAAAAAGCAAAAAATCAGAAATCGGAGACACACTTTTGAAGAATAACTACTTGATATTACTTTTGGAGAATTTGAGGTAAATCGGTCAAATTCCCTTTGACAAGGAACTCTTAATGTACAGGTAACTGAACGCAAATTCACTTCTGAGAAAAATGCAAAATTGTTTTCGGAGCCGAGAAGCGCCTTTGTTTACATAAGGGGATTAAGACGCCACATAATCTTGTCTGATGACAGATAAAGAAACGAGAAACCAAGATCGTGTTATGTTTTCCCGATCTTTTTAACTGAAACTCACAATAACTTTGGCACAGGACACAACTCGCATTAGCTTGTGTAGCTGGCAGGCTAAACTCATATGTGTTTGAATGTTCAACCAATGCCTCCTAGAGCGCATGCTCAAGCATATTGACGTGACATAGTAGAAACGTGACAACAGGCCATTGACAAGTGATGTGAACAGATAATTAAGGAGGATGCAAAATAAGAATAAGATTTTTGTTTATTACTTGCTAATAAAAATTGCTATTGGAAAATTTTTTTTGAAAATCATAGTTTATTCTTTATTTTATCAGAAAATATAAAAATGTAAAAATCGAACTTTTGGACTAATTTTGGGGTACCCTGATACCTTAATGGATATAGTTCTGAATCATACATTTTTGGGTTAATGGCAGAGTGGAAAGCAGAGTTCTTCAATATCAGTGTGAGACTGAATGTGAATATTTTTCTGAAGTACACACTCGACTGCTTTACTCATCTTGATTAGCTTCATGGTCACGGTTTTTCCTGGCAAATGAGTCCATGCGTTCTTCTTTCTCCCCACGGCATAAAATACACCTGTACTTAGTCTTTTCTTTTGATAGTTCTGCATAACATTTCTCATCTATATCGTCACAATCTGGGGAGAACAGCACAACTGTATTAGTCAAGAACATCAATACTTCTTGAGTTTACTAAGCATGTTAAAAAGAACATTGACTTTTAATTAGTAAATAGCCTACTTCCAAGTTCTCCAAAAAGATGCATGAAAAGATGCAAAATTCTCACTTGGTGGCGAGAAACAATTGACTTGTTCTGTTGTCACCCTTTTCTCTATGACTTGTTCACTGTTCACTCATAAATATATACTTTTAAGCAACAGAAAAAGTCAAAGAGATTTCAGTCATTTTGAGCCACCAAGCATGACCTCCATGCATCTTTTTCAAGAACTCAGAAGTGACAATATTTCTTTTCCTTTATTAAGCAATCATTGGATGAGGGGTTGAGCATGATATTGTAAGTTGTCAAGACCAAGATTGTGTTATCTCAGATTTGAAGTCTTGACAATTTAGGATATCATGTGAAAACCAAATGAAATACTTGTTGTATTATATTTTGAAAATTTAAGAAACTCTTATCTTTTATGTTTACAATCTATTTTTTATTTTGAACAAGATCCTGCAAAATCTTTTGCAAGTTCTTAGAGGATCCTGCAAAATCAGGCCTGATCTTGTATAAGATCTTATATTTTATGTTTACAATCTATTTTTTAAGCATGTGTCTATAACATGTTGGACTTTGAACTTGACATGTTAAATTTCATACCTGCAGAAAATTTGCAGATATGGGATTTATCATGTCAAGTTCACACGCTATTGAGGATTCGGCTGCATGCTGTTAGCCAATCATTGGCAAGATAGTAAGTAAATGCATAAAATAATTTGTATTAAGTTATTTCACCTTTTGTTCATCATTACTGTACGTCAATCTGATTTAAATATTTTAATGTGCAGGAAAAAATCATCGTCATCATCTTACCAGTATGGATCCATCGATCACACTCATCACAGCATACCATAGGAAGATCTGACTCATCGTTGCGATAAACTTTCAGACAAACAGGACAGAAATTTCCAATTCTAAACAACCTGTTAAATAGAAAGCAAGCCAGTTTTATTCTATTACCCTGAGAGGTAAAGAAATCCCCGTTTGGATGCATCACAGCCAATAGACTGTCAGATGGCCTATGAACCAACTTTCCCACACATGCTTTAACACCTACCTAGAGCAAGGTGAACATAAGGTCTGGAGGAACTGAGGCTCAGACTTGTCTCGTGGTTTGGTATACTAAAAACAACCAAGAAAGCAGGAAATCACGTATCTTTGTGTAGATCCAGAAGACATGCATACAACAACAACAAGATGTAATATAGTGTAATGAGTATACTACCAGTATTGCCCCTATGCCTGTTAGTTATCTGTCAACAACTAAACACTCCCTAGATAGAGTGTCATAGAGTGTCATAAAGTGGGAAACATACAGTACTGACTTAAAGGATGTACACAATATGGTATGCAATAACACTGAAATGGCTTCCCATTGTTTTCCTTTGAATTATCCAATCACAAAGTGTAGTTACAGCTACAGTAAAGTACAGTATTGCTATGGTACGGCTATGATCACCAATTATTTAGTATTGGTAATAAACCATTTTCTATAAATTATAAATATAGCCTGGCCATTTATGCTTGCAAATCAGTTCATTCCAGAGTTGTAGACTCCAGTTATAATAAAGTCTTCAAGCTCCAATGAATTCAAGCTAGTGTCTTCACTTTTATTGAACCCAGTTTCAATCCGTTACAATAGGATACTTATTTAATCCCATTCCATTACCTCACTTTTCCACCTGGAATTGGGACCTTCACCAGGAGTACGACGTAGACAAGAAGCACAGACTCCACACAGCTCACAAGTCCATCGACCTGACAGAGATATAATAATTCAGTAGATATTGAAAATATGGTATTGATAAACTTTAGGGATAGCCTATCATCTTCATGGGACAGGGCTATGACTTCTAGGAGAGAGTTGTCCTGATTATCTGTTTCTCTACGACTCACCAACAGGGATCTGCTTCAGACCAACACAAAAACTATGATATCCTCTATCACATTCATCACAGAATAACATCTTGTCCTAAAAATGGGGAAAGTAGAAAATTAGCATGCTGGACTAAGTTCTGCTGACTGAATAGCTGGAAGAGTGCTAAAAAAAATTGAACTAAAACTAATAAAACTACAGTAATGGCCATTAATTCTCCATTAGTTCTCCAATGTTTTTCAGAGTTATATTTCTGTTAGTTCCCCATTTAGTTAACTGTTAGTTTTACTGTATTCTTGAACACTGTATTCAGTTTGCTAACCCATAACATCTGCTGTGCCTGTCAATTAGCTGTCACTATATTTCCTCACATTGAATCATATTCGCTGAATAACATACCTTAGTAGGTGGAAGGAACTTTAAAGATTAATGTAGTGACAGAACATCGCCACTGCATGTTCACAGGTAGACCGCACACAGACTGAACAAACTGTTAGACAGTTCAATGTGCAGGCTATGGACAGACAACTTTCTACTTTTTCTGCAGGCTACTACGAATTCTCACATGTTCTGTTCTCATGACCAATGGTCATAGGGGTCAAAATATCATATTGCTTTGAAGCAATATAGGCTTATTCCCACTGTCGGTGTTTTGATATTGCTCACCTCATCGAATGGATCACGGCACTGAGTACATGTTTTACACTCCATACACTGCCATGGATACGTCATGATAACTTTAACCAATTGAGGGCTCATGTCAAGGCATGATGGATGACCTGCAGAAAGAAAGGAATATAGAAACATCTTGGCTGTGTTTCCTAAAAGTGTGCCCACATCTACATTAGAGCAGATTTTGTATGACTGTGAAAAGCTCACAGCACAATCTGTGCTGTAAGCATGCCTTGCCATGACTGGGGTGTTTCCTAGAATTGTGACATGCCTTACCATGCCACGGCTGTGTTCATGCTGGAAGCTTTTCACAATCTGCTCTATATTATGTCATGTTATGTTACTGTTGTTATGTTTTCACTCCAGTCAGCCACAGACCCTTTGAATAAATCTATAATAATGTGCATATACACCTCAAGCCTAATACAATAATGCAATAAAACAATGGACCAGTTTAATATCTATTTTGCTTTCACACACATATATATAACGAAGAGGCTTGAGACCATCTGCATATGATTACTTAGCACAACATTTACAGAAAGGGTTTATTGATGTGTATCAATACCAGTAAATACTGGACATCTAACAGCTATGATGCATTGCAGAAACAAGTGCTTTTCGATAGACATACATCAAACAAGCTTTGGAAAAAAGTAGAAAACCTTTTAGGAGTGGACCAGCAATAAGCTTGAACTAAGCAGAACTGATGATGATGTTTAATGACATTTGATGCGGGCCAATAATTGAGAGCCATTATAAAAGGGGAAAGGCAACGGCAAAGGTATTTATTTTACTTTGATAACACTGGGAGTGGTTGCCCAATTCTTCCAAGCCATGGACTCATATATAAAGCATTCGAAGGTGCACCCTTTACCCCCTCTCTCCATCAGTGCTCCATTTTATGGGTATTTAAACCTACTGTAATTAAAACTAGTAACATGGAATGGAAAGAAACAAGGATGTGAGGTCACTAGGAATCAAACTTGGACCTCATGCTCATAAGGCAGTGCACTAACCAACTGAGCCATCCTTGCTCCTTAGAAGTAAGAAGCCATCATCAAATGACATGAGAAAAAGGTCTGACACCTGTATAAGAGGCCAAGAAATAAAAATGCTTAAACTTATAGTAATACATGCCACTGTTTTCACACTGTGAGCAGTGAATGAGATCTTCCATCACACCCTTCTTGTTTGATTCGCGTCCTTTCAAACATATACCACAGAGGGCATCTGGTCTGTATGGTGGCTGAAATATATATTAGTATGTATATTATTAGAATATTAGAATAAGAAAAAGGGAACTATGATATATTAATTTTTACATGTTTAAATGTTTATAAAAATGTTGATTACTTTTTGGTTTGAACAATTAGCACAGTCAAGTTATTTTAAGACCCTGAGTGTTGGGCCAGCCGGCCGGGGCTTGAACCCATGACCTCCTGCACAACAGACTGAGCTAATCAGGTAACAGTTATTGTAAATGATGACAGAAGATAATATAAATTCATTGCTGATGATCAATGGGGTTAAAGCTGTTACCTTGTAACCAAGTACTTTCTTTTTTGTTGGTGGTTCACTGCCTTCTTCTTCATCTTCCTTCTTGCTCATCTCTTCATCATTACTTGCTTCGCTATCACTGCTGTCATCATCACTATCATCATCTCCAGATGATGACGAAGAGGATGAATCCTGCACAAAAAGTTAGAGTTTTCACTTTGAGTTTAACTGATTGATTCCATTTGTTTTGTTTTGTTTTTTTCATACTCCCTGATCAAGGACATAAACCTTTTTTCAACATCCAGAATTTCCACTCAACACATTACCCCTGGACAATGTTTTATTTTAGAAATTTTAGAAAAGTTCCCCAGAATGCACACTTTTATTGCTTATTTCCATTATTTGCCTAAATATTTCCCTTATTGTATTTTACTATTAAAATCAAGAACATTTTCAATAAGGGTTAAAATAACAAGAATTTTGGGTGGCATAGCAGTAAAACGTTCGCCTCTCACCACTGTGGTCCAACAGGTTGGGTCACTGGTTCGAGCCCTGTGGATGCCACAAGTGAGTAGAGTTTGTTAGATGTGTTGTTCTCTCCCTTGCCAGGAAGGTTTTTATTCCGGGTTCTCCGGTTTTCCTCCCTCTGTAAAAATCAACATGTGAGCTGAGAGTTGATGCTTAAAACAGTTAATGTAGCAGTAGTGTGTGTGAGTGACAGTGCCCCTAATTAGTGCAGAAAGTGCTAGAACGACTAGGCACTTAAATAAGAGATTTATTTAAAGAGATTTTATGTATAATAAAATAATAGTCTGACCAAAAAAAAACAGATGATATTGATAATTTGTTCAAACATCAATCCATTTACAGACAGCAATCAACAATTACATTTATAATACTATCTTGCAAGTAATTAAGTTGTATTATCTTGGCGTAATAAAGTTCTACAGTACCTCTGAACTGTCTGAGAGATCTCCAGCTTCAGAGCTTCTTGAATCATATGTTTGGTTAGGTTTAAAACTGTCAATTACTGTGCCAAGTGGAAAACTTTTCAGTATAGATGGTGAATAGCTAAAACGAAACAAAAATAGTTAATATTGTTAGATTCTCATAGCACCCATACAAAAGAATGATTAGACACTCCTAACCCCTTGATTATTGGTATATTTGTGTTACTTTGGAAACTCATCTCAATCATTGGTTGATCATTGGTAAACTAATCCCCACATTTACCAACATTGGTAGCTCATTGGTTAAGCATAGTCACACATTTATCAATATTGGAATGTTAAAATTAATACTTCCATTGTTGGAATATGTAACCATTATACCAATATTACAATATTATACCAATATAATTAAAAACCAGAAAAAGGCAAAGATTAATTGCAATAAGCCCTGGCTGTGCACACACACTCACACATAATAACAATTATATATATATATAGGTGAATTAATTAATAACCTTTTGTAAAATTCTTGGAACTGTCCTGGTAGTAAAGCCACTGGGTACTTGCTAGGAACTGTCAGGTGCTTGGGAAGTTTTGATGTTTTGTTCACGGGAACATGGATAATCTGAAATTGAAATTTAAAATTGAAACTACATTTACAGCTCAATACATGGCAATAATCTACAATCTATGTGCTTTTAATTGGCTGTTTTTATGGCAGTATCATGTTACTACTGTTACCAGAATGCTTTGCCCACCTATAATTAATGGCCAGTCCCTAAACCAAGCACTTTAAAATGCATCTATCTTTAAAATCTTCACCTGTGTCTGCATATCAAAGTAAGAACATCTCTCTTCTCTTCTTTGTTGGGCCAGCTGAGCATTAAAATCTACTGCATCTTTGAGTGCTCTTTTGAGAGGATTAGGAATCTTTTTGCTTTCTTTAGCAGTCTGATAAATAAAATGAAGATGCATATTATACTTATAGTGTGCATCAAAAGAGAGCGTATATCATCATTTACAAAAGTTAAGCAGTTGGGCAAATCCAGTAAAATCAGAAAGTGGCAGTGGGGGGGGGATCCCATGCAAAAGGGGCAGGGGTGCTCGTCATACCTTTTAGTGGTTAAAATCAGTAGTTTGGTTTTGCTTAGGGTGTTAAATTAAGTAATGATCTGCGTAAGAACTAGGCACTCCAACAGCAAAAGTAAACAAACAAGTGTGAACATTTTATTAAATTATCCAATTAAATCCAGCAATATGGTTGGTGGAGAACGAAAAAATCCTGAAAAAAACTGCAAAAAAATCAAGTTTTCATTGGTTTTTCCAAATTATATTGTCCAGTACACCATTTCCATTGTCTTGGCCAAGTTTGGTTGACTTTCTATGAGCCAGTCAGACACTAGAGACGATCTAAGATCTTTCATCTGGTCCTGCCATATTGATTATTAACCTTACGACCTAACAAAGTCAAGAAAATTTATGAAAGTGATCTGTATATATTTTGTAAACTTTATTGGCTTTTACTATAGCCATACATCTTTAAAGTTAGTGCCATTCTTGTTCACCAAAATACTGTTTACATGTAAAAGCATTTTTTGTTGTCCTCAACACGAGTAGTGGGGTCATGGACCTGTTGGTGTCGATCAAGTAGCAAGCAACTATGTGTCATGCGGACTGATATTTTGGTCACTGGCCATAAAAATGTCAACTTGCAATCGTCCAATAACCACCAAGAAACACAAAGAAGCACAGTTTTTCATATATGAATATAGACAATAAATAAGGACATGTTATTGTAATAATCTCTAACAAATATCAAAACTTAGATTTTATGAACCGAATGCTATTTTGAAACTGGATATAAACCATACCTCTGGCAACGGAAGCAAAATTTGCATAAATTTGTAGTTCTTTGTGCAATCAAAATAACAACATGGATGTTTCCTCAGTGGCATAAAACTATATGTTTTCTCTTAAATGACAGAGTGGGGAAAAAATCTGAAAACTAAATGAGAAAATCCTAAATTTTTTGATTGAAATTTGAATTTGACACTTTTTGGGCTCTAGACCAATGATGAACGCATATATAATTCAATTAGTAGAAATTGGCACCATTGAAATAACTGCTCCTTTTGCCGTGGCCTATTGTTCCTTTGCCTAGTTCTTACGTGGATCATTACTTAAAATCTTAAACCAGCACCAAAAGGAATTAACTGGTACCTTTATGGTCCATGTTTGCCAGTAAATAAAATCAAAAGTCTCAATGAGACAACTTACAGGATATGTAATACAACCAAATGAGCAAAGCTTAAAGCCAGTGGAAAAGGCATTTTTGTTTTGAAATGTTTGCATGAGGCATTGTAAACCAATTTTATCTGGTTTTCTATCAGAATGTGCAGTATTAACAGAAGCCCATTGTTAACAGTTTTTATGCAAATAATTCAAGTGATAGCAAATATTCACAAATGCTCCTTTGGAATATCCACGAGTCCAAAATGACACAACAGCTGCTTTTTGGTACCTCTTAGGGGTTAACATCATTTACTGCCACGCCCAACAAGACAAGACTTTGGTAGCAGAATTTACTTACTTTTTCATCTTCAATCTTCTTGAGAAGCTTATGTTTTTCTCTTTTGTGAGCTAACTGTAGAAAATCCTAAAACAAATGTTCTTGTTTAACTTTTGTTAGCCAAAACATTTTATCAAAAAAAGAAGGGACTGAAATATATAGCTCAATTGGTTGGGCATCAATCAACTACAAGTAAGAAGTCATGGTCTCAATCTCTGGCAAACATTAGAAGAATGATTACCTGGTATTTATTGGGATAATGTTCCATTATAAGAAGAGCAGCATCATCAGTTTTTACAGCTAATAAATCTGTGAAGGGTTAAAAATTTCACGTTTTTAGAAGCACAAAACACAAAAACAACTAATTACCAAGGCAACCAACAATTCAATTGTACTTCAAGTGGGCAAAACATCCAAATCTTGTACAAGCCCATGCATTCATTGAATGGACCTTTTTAGCTTGGGCATAATGTTTTCTTATTTCAGATCACATGTCATCCAGCTGAGCAGAAATAAATTTTCTAACCAATTTCACAGTGTGTTGTGATTTTTCATGGCTGGCCCTATGTTCAAGCACTTTTTTCCTACCAAAAACAATTAAAATTTTAATCCAATGTATTTTGAGTTCTAGGACGTCCAAAACTATTAAACAGAGTGAAATTTTATCTGTGAATTATCAAAAAACCATGTGAGAAATGATTTTAAAAACAAAGAGTGAGGGGTTGGAGGTTTTGATCAACAATGCTTTGTGCAGTTAGTTGTTCGCTCAGCTGGATTCCCTTGGGCTTTGTTTTTTGCTTCTCAGAAATGCATGAGAAGATATGTTAATATATATATTAACCTTAAACAAATTAAATCCCAAAAGGATGACATGCAGTCTGAAATGGGTAAACATTTCACCCAAACTTTAAAGGTCTATTAAATGGATGCATGCACAAGGCCATTAAGCATAAAGAGAAGCATATAAGAGTTGCATGGGGTGAAGCCAATATAATACCGAATTCCCCAAAGTGTCTGCAGCCCCAAAAATGATTCATTAGATTTTCATTTGGATCGATCAAAATGATCACATGACATTACATACTTTTATGCATGTGGAATATGGTGGTGATATTTGGCATGTGAAGTCTGCAGTTTAACAATATATGTCAAAATTTTCCACATTTGGCATTAAACTGCAGACTTCACATGCCAAATATCACCATCACATTCCATGTGCGTAAAAATATGCAATGTCACATTTCGATCGATCCAAATGAAAATCTGATGAATCTTTTTTTCTGGCTGCCAACACTTCAAGGAATTTGGTAGTAACATAGCCATTGAAGAAAAAAGTCAATTATATTTGAAAAAAGTCTTTGTAATTCTAACAAAAATCAAAATACATGTATTTCGCACTGCAAACACTTCTTGATCATGAAAGAGTGCAGTCCATCAAGATATTAACCAATCAAAGCATGCATTATATTCTGGCTATGTTATGATGTATTTTTAACACATTGTGATTTAAAAACTTTTTGCTGGATTTTTCCAATGTTAGTCAGCAACCTCAAGTGGTCTTAAAAGCAGGGTTCGTGCTGAGGTATTCACTTAAAATTCAAGGAGTAATCAAGGAGTATCCAAGGATCCAAAAATGACTTTTCAAGAAATATATTAAGTTCACTGAGCTATGGTTTTACACTTCAGTAGTGCACTTTATCAAAGGGAAGTAATGCCTTGTTGATATTGCATTTTGCTTGTAGTTGTAGCCCAATTGAATATGTAGAAAACATGCTTTCCAGTCTTTTGATTGATAATACAAAAATTTCAGATGACTGGATCTATTTCAGAACTTTGCAAGTAATGATCAAAGCAGAAATTCAAGGAGTTTTCAAGGA
>JAADYU020131437.1:0-11527 GCA_011763375.2 Heteractis magnifica | reverse complement strand
ATTCACTTAGATCAAATGTGACTACTAGCACACGACGATGCATGTTTTTTCAGATATTAGATTACAATCACGTGACAACCTTGTACTTCAGTGATACATTTAATGACAAATATATCAAGTGTATTCCTGTCTGGGTAACAAATATCAATAAATTGGATATCAATTACATCCAGATAATATAATTTGAAAATGATAAGGCTTGATGAAGGATCGACTCATTTAGACTACCAAATTCCCTTTCCTTGGAAAATGAAGTTTCTTCTTAAAACAATTAATTAAGGAAGTAATATTTAATGTCATGGGCCTTTACTGAGATAGACAAACAGAGTGCATTATGGTCTAGCATCAGTAACAATTAATGACCATATAAGGTGTGATGAACAATTGGTGTTTGTACCAATGCTAGACCACAATGCACTGTGCTCACTATTTCAAGAATATTGGCCTATTCTCAGTGAAATGGTAAGAACTAAGCTATAAGCTCTGTAAGAATGAATTACATGGGACATTAGCACATGACTAGACATCTAAGGAAATAAGGATATAGTGTACATATTTATTTTGTAGTAATTCTTTCATATTATTATATCAGGTAGCCAATTGATAGATCAAGTTACCCATCAAGGAGTCATTCTTCCAAATAAAACATGGGAAGCACACAGCTACAATGGCCCTACAGCAACCATAGAGTTCAAGCTAAGGGTTGTGTGTGATAAGTTTTATTATGGAAAGACCTGCACTAAACTCTGCATGCCAAGAGATGATAAATTTGGCCATTTTAAATGTGATGACCAAGGGAATAAGATATGTTTCTCTGGCTGGAGAGGAGAGCTGTGTGACATAGGTAAGCCCTATTGATGGTTATTCAGGTACACATTAAGTGCCAACTCATGTATAAACATATTTAATTTAAATAACATTTTCATATTTTTGCAAAAACAGCTATTTGCAAAACAGGATGTGACCCAGAGCATGGAAGGTGTTCCCTTCCTGGTACTTGCAAGTGAGTTACAAAATTAAGATGTTAACTTATAATTGTACCCTTGATTTGCTTTTAAGAAAATCAGAATGATATTTTCTCCAATAGCAAACAGTGTATCTTGTACCTTCCTTTGGTCTTCCCTATAGCTTGTAAATCCTAAAGATGTAATGTGTTAAAAAATTATATCGAGTTATATGAATAAAGATAATGGATATCTTCTGTAGTTTTATTTTCCCTTCTTTATTTTGCCCCATGTAAGGGAATCTGAAATAATGCTGTATTCCATGTACTGGATTCTGAATTCCAAATCTTGATCATTCCAGGTTCCAAAAACCAAATGTCCATGGATTCCAATTTGCATATTCCCTTAGATGTACATGGGGCAACTTCTTATTTACTGTGCCCCTCTTAAATATTTTGTATGGAAATGACTTACCTTGCATTTAAGAATTTATGATAAACAAAAGTTAATTGATTAATTGTGTGATCTTGTAGGTGTGATTATGGTTGGGAAGGACCTTTATGTGATCAGTGCAAAACATATCCTGGATGTGTGCATGGAACATGTTCAGTTCCATGGCAGTGCAACTGCAAAAATCGCTGGGGAGGCCTTCTCTGTGACAGAGGTATGTGTATATGAATTTTTGACTCATGTTTTGTATACAAAATAACCCAGGTTTTCCCAGAATTATTTCATGCTATATGCTTGATCACCTAGCTCATTTAACCACATACCTCTTATTAACTGAGCGCGAGGGCTGTACTGTAAGTTATAGACTGTTTTTTTTCCATTGCCTTATGGCCCAAGCGTGTAGCGTGCAAGGAAGATATAATAAGATGTTTATTATAAGGCAAGGTGAACACAAAAATAAATTTAAGTTATGGACCTCAAATTGGCCATTGAGTGTGTGTGAAATTATCTTGCCATATAATAAATTTGTTTATTGTTTTAAACTTGTTTTCATCTATTTTGTCTCTTTCTGTAGACTTGGATTACTGTCGTAAATTACCATGTAGGAATGGTGGAACATGTTTCAATATTGGCCCTGATAGACACAGATGTGAATGCCCACCTGGATACACTGGACTCAACTGCGAATCAAGTATGGTTTTTCATTTAATGTCTTAAAGTTGTTTGTTAAACCTAGTCTAAATATCAGAGTGTTCATGCACAGAATTCATTACAGCGCTTTTCATAATTCTGCGACCTACCGACTCCAGACTTCTGGGTGACGTCAGGCGTTTTGGCTTCCATCAATCAAAGTTTCAACAGTTTGAGTTAGTAATTATTTTAATAGCCGGAAGCTAAAATGCCCAACGTTGCCCAGAAGTCTGGAGTTGGTAGGTCGCAGAATTATGAAAAGCACTGTAAACAGAAAAAATGTGACTTTTCTGTGACCACATTAGATTTAGTATTACAAAAGTCTTGATTTCTGGATATACAGGTATTGTCAGATTTTGAGAAACCAAATAAATGACAGAATATCATTTTTTCATTCATTCATTCATTCATGCATGCATGCATTTGTTTGTTTATTTATTTATTTAATTTGTTTATTGGTCAGCTGATTGATTGATTGATTTACCTTTTCATAGAGATTGACAGCTGTGCGTCAAACCCTTGTCAACATAATGGGACATGTCGCAATGATGGCAATGGATTTCACTGCACCTGCACATCAGAGTGGGAAGGAAAAACTTGTCAAATAAGTAGGTTGAGCAATAAGATTCAATTCTATTCTTTTATTCTTATTTCAATGAATTAATAGAACAGATGTATTACTGTTCAACATTACAGTACCATCATGTCATGCCTGGAAAGCACACCATAGGAAAGCATTTTCATTAGGTGATCTTTGCACACAGTGATTGGCTCAATGAATGTTTTCAACTTTGCCCTCTAACTATTCTTTGTCGTACAGTAACTACTCCAGCATTGCTTTCTAACGTTTGTATTTGTTTTTTGTAGGTAAAGATTGTCATAGCATGCCTTGTCAAAATGGAGGCACCTGCATCAATGCTCAGCCTGGTTTTCAATGTAAATGCAAACCTGGATGGGAGGGATTAAGATGTGAAAAAAGTGAGTACACATACTTTATGACCAAAATAAATCTGTAATAATTTATCAACCCATGTACAAAGAAGAATGGGTAAAGGGAAATTAGAAGTTAAAATTGAAGGAATGGGAATGGAATGGGAAATATGATGGCCTTATTGGGAGGAGGGGGAGAAGGATAATAAGATGGGATGCAGGGTTTTAAGAACGCAATCATTAGTACTCTCCATGTCCTTGAGCGTAAAGTGTTCCTCATTTCGTTGTAGATATAAATGAATGTGCTGCATCACCTTGTGTAAACGGAAGGAAGTGCATAGACTTGGTCAATGATTATGCATGTGAATGCCAAACTGGATGGAAGGGAAGGAACTGTGATGAAAGTAAGTAATGAGATTTAGAACAGAAATGGAATAGGAAATCGGGTGAAATAATAGAAATAAAAAATAGAAATAAACCAGGAATTTGATTAGGAGTCTATTAATAATCTGACATCGTGTTTTTTTTCCTCCCCTAGATGTGAATGATTGTGCTGGACAATGTAAAAACAACGGTACTTGCGTGGACAAGACCAACGATTACATTTGCAAGTGTCCAGATGGTTTTACTGGGAAAAACTGCGGGGTTGTTAAGGATTACTGCCAAAGTAACCCTTGTCTTAACGGTGGTATCTGTAAAGGCGTTGTCCATGGCTACCAGTGTACATGCCCTGTGGGCTTTCATGGAAAAAACTGCCAGCTACGAGTCAACAAATGCTTTCCTAACCCCTGTAAACATGGATACTGCAGAGATATTATCGATGATTACAAGTGTATTTGTAGCTCTGGTTTCACGGGAAGAAATTGCTCTGATGTGTTAACAAGTGACAATACTTGTAATCCAGATCCGTGTTTTCATGGTGCAACCTGCGTCAAGCTCTCAAGTGGCAGCAGCCAGTGTAAATGTACCCCAGGGTACACTGGAGCATTCTGTGAGACCAATATCAACGAGTGTTTGTCATCTCCTTGTAAAAACGGCGCTAACTGTATCGACATGGTCAATGGATTCAAGTGCGTCTGTCAGCCAGGTTTTTCTGGCCCGCTTTGTAACACTAATGTCAACGAGTGCGCCTCATCTCCTTGTCACTCAACGGCAACGTGTATCGATAAGGTCAATGACTACCAGTGTCGGTGTGCACCGGGCTATACGGGAGTCAATTGTGATCACAATGTCGATGATTGTGGACGTAATAATCCTTGCAGGAATGGAGGAACCTGTGTTGATAAGGTCAATGGGTACATCTGCAAATGCAGGTAACAATTCTTATTAATAGCTGGTAACGTTATATAATTATATTAACCGTAAGACGTGACGTCACTTTGATCAATGACGTCATTAAGCAATTTTAGAAATGTTCAAGTTTTTATCTTAATAATGAAAAAATCTTGTCGTTTTCGTTTCAACCGATAAAAAACACCAAGTAAACCAAGGCGCGCGGTCGTGTTGGATGATATAACAAAATAAACCAACGAAAAATGTTTGTTAAATTCAACCAACGTGGCGGCCATGACGTCACATGAAAACCAACAATTGCGCATGTTTAAAAACTACGTCATTTCTTTTTTTAAGACCCGAGTTCAGCGGTACACAATGCGAAGTGCCCGTCAACAAGTGCCAAAGCAATCCATGTCATAACAACGGTAGCTGTATTCAAGGTCTTGGTATCTCTATATGTACCTGTCCTTTGGGTTTTACTGGTCAAAGGTGCGAGATCGCATTAAATGCCTGCGACTCTAGTCCTTGCTATGGTTCTAGTACCTGCATTCCTGGTGTCAATGACTATAAATGCGTGTGTTCCGCGGGATACACTGGGAAAGACTGTGACACTAAGATTAACCACTGCAGTAAGTTCCGCTGTCAGAACGGAGGGACTTGTACAAATGGACCCTACAAAGCAACGTGTATCTGTAGCGCCGGATATACTGGACAGAAGTGCGAGATAGACATTAATGAATGCGATTCTCACCCTTGCCAACATGGTGGTAAATGCATCGATCAAGTTAACAGCTTTCGTTGTAGCTGCCCTACGGGAACTAGAGGACATTTCTGCGAACAAGGTAAAAATCTTCCACAGCTTCTTCCTCCTCCCTCCCTCACCTTTACAATAACGTTGTAGTTCTACTGTTGATGGTTGCTCCATGCTTTAAAGACTTTCTTCAGGGTTTCAAATTTTCCTCGAAAAATCGGACATGTTGAGTTTTTGTAACTCTGAAAGTCAGATTTTTGGTAAGCAGGTAAAAGCGCCCTTGCTTTCAGTTGCTTTCTGTTTTTAAACGATCAGCTCTCTAATACTGATAAGAAGATCTCGGCTTTACTTCCCACGCGCTAGTTGTGAAATTGGACATAGAGACGCAATGGGCTCGACTTAAGGCACCGAGTAGCGATAGACGTCTAACTAACACTAACATTTCCTTGTTACACCAGTGATGGACTCGTGCAAGATCGCCGTTCTTAAAAACGGTACCTCAAGTCAGTTAGTTGACTCTAAAGTCTGCGGGAATCATGGAACGTGCCAGAACATCCAAGGCGGGGATTTTAAATGCAAATGCGATGAAGGGTTCACTGGTAACCACTGTCATATCAGTAAGTCAACCTAATGTATCAAATAGTTACAAACAAACAACATTTATTTCAAACCTTGCACATTTGTGTAATAGAGAAGATTTCTTATGGGTAGGAAATGAGGGATGGGGAAAGCGGATAAAAGGACAAGTGGCCCTACTTTACCGTAATCGTAACTGCGAGTTAGTATTATTGGATGATTCACACACAAACAATGAAAAGCCATTTTAGTGTTATGGCATACCGTACCATGCTGTTGACCAATACCGTACTTTTCCTGCCACTCATAAGAAAACCGCTCTAATAGGACAAATTCGTAGTAGTACTATAGCTATACCCTACTTAACCGTAACCGTAACTACGCGTTGTGATTGGACGAATCACATGAAAACAATGGGAAGCCATTTCATTGTTACTGTAAATCGCACTGAGCGTGTACGTGCTTAATGTAAGTACCTTACGTTTTCTACTCAGTCATACGAGCACTGCTCTATTTTTCAAAATTTGACGTAGGTTTATTTATTAAGACGATAGTATTTTATCGAGCTGTAGTGAATGGCTCCGACCTCTCATTTATGTCCTACGGCGATTGTCAAATTTAGGATCTGTCACGAAACACAAGTTCCAAGTAAAGAAATTCAGTAAATAAATGATACAATTAAAAAATATACTTTCTATTACTAAACAGTTTCAATTTCTTCTTCGTTGACATTTCATTACCCTTTTGAAGTAAGATGATATTTTTGACACAGCGATTGTATGGCTTTGTCGTTTGGCATTACATTAAAATTTAAAAAGTTTAAGAATTATTTTTGCACCGAGTTCAGGTCTTAAGTTCTTTTGTCTTTTTGCCGTAAGCAGCTGTTCAACCATGGTTAGTAAACATAGACGAATGGTCTTTAGTGCTAGCATATTGGAATCATGACTAATGAAGCCCATATGTTTTATTCTCTTGTTATGTAGATATTGATGACTGTGTGAATCATCAGTGTCGTAATGGCGGAACCTGCGTTGATGGAATAGGCTCTTATAAATGCATCTGTAAAGAAGGATGGGAAGGTCGCTACTGCCAAACAAGTACGTCCTACACTAACAACTGATTTATCAGACTTAAAGTAATTTTTCCTGTGGCACATGGTATCATCCACGCCCACACGTGACGCGAAGAAACTTTTGACTTTATTAATTTTTTGCGTACAGATTTTGACGACTGCAAAAGTGCACCTTGCAGCAACAACGGAACATGCCGGGATCTTGTCAACGATTTCGTCTGCAGCTGTCCTCCACAATGGAAAGGCAAAACATGCAGCTCAAGTAAGTGCTTGTTTTCCTCTTATTGCTAATACTGAATGTTTGTTAATCAAGCCAGAGGTGATCCCTGAGGAAATATTCGTGATGGTTAGTTTTAATGATAAAATGAGCAGGTACTTTGTACTTGGCAACAATCTATACTATGGTAATGCAGATTCTACTGGCACTCGACTATGACGACTAAGTTGTGACGTGATTGGGAAAAAAAGCCGAAATTCGCTGAGAAATGTATTAAAAAAGCTCCCTTAAAATCTATCTTCCTACGTGTTTTTGTGTAACTGTAATAAACTAACCGTATTTATTTATTCTAACTGCACTTTACCTAAAAGTAGAAGAAAATCTCGCAAATTCTTTGGTTAACGTTGCATGCTTGTCTAAGCTTAAATTACTTATTCTTAAAAAGGGGGTTCTCCTTGTTTTGGTTTTCCAACAATAGCCCAGTGCGGCAAATCCTGAAAAGTACGTGAAGTTTGAAAAAGCCTCACACATAGAAAGTTATATTCTATTAACCTCCTGCCTAAGGACGTCTCACTGTGCTGCATGCTTCTAGAATGTGAACTAGTGCACATTAAAAAATAATGCAATTCTTTATGTATATCGTTTGTTCTTAGTTTAATTTGGAACTTTTTCTTTTTTCTTTTTTTGCTTAGGGAATTCAAGTTGTGAGTTAAATCCATGTAAGAACGGTGGGACTTGTCAAGAGATTGGAAATAATTTCCATTGTCTGTGTCGAAAGGGATTCAGTGGGCGGACCTGTCAGCTAGGTAGGTTCGCCTTTTATCATTTAAATAACTATTTTTTTGGACTGTTATTGACAGGAAAGCTCCCCCTTTACGCTCTACGTCGTATCTATCTGATATCTATTTAATTACCTTTCCTTTTGATTTAAATTCGTTTGACTTTGTTATATCAAGAACAACGTTAGAAAGGTTCCTTCTACCACGAGATCGTTTTAATTGCTGTTGTAGTGTATACAATGCGCGCCTCGAAGTTACTAAGGTGCGCAAAGTTGGAAGCATTGGTTGCTTCCAGATACAACCTTAATAGATTGATCCAAAGCTAATATCATGCCAACACTACACGCACAAACAAAGGTCATTATTCAATAATGTGCACTCTTTGTGTGTCTGACTCTGTTTAACTAAAATTGTTTAATGAAACCAAACACCAGTTATAATGCAATATGCACAAAGATAAACCATTTTTCCAAGTGCTATCCGATATTAGTAGAAACCCACTAGCATACTATCACGAATCCTGCAATCTGATTGGCTAACGTACTCGATAACTATTGAGTGATTGTTAGTGAGTAGCGAAAAAGCCAGCGTTTTGTGCTAAAAAAACCATTAAAATCAATAAATATTGGTATGAATTCAAAGGTAGTATGCTAGTGGGTTTCTACTAAAACAATTAGACTACTTATTCTCGTTTTCTACGAGTCAAATAGTCAACTCATAGAAAACTCGAACTAGTAGTCTAATTGTTAAGTGGCACTGTTTTTTTTTCCGACCGAAGGTTAATAATGGGTTTTAAAAATAACGTTAATTGTTTTCTCTAAACAATTGTTTTTACTGGACTCGTGGAATTTTAATTGTCAACAAAGCAGGTGTTACGTTTATGGTGAGATACGAATGATTAACACGTGGATTCACCTAGCTTATTCACTAACCTCGCTTCCCTCGATAAAATATATTTACTCTCACGATATCAGTATTACATTTTAATCCTTGCAAATTTGACGTCTTGGCTCCCGTTCAGCTTCACAATACATAAGGATGGCCTTCACTTTGGCTTTTGAAAAACTACTTACAACTATAAGTACAAAAACACATTTTGAAGAAGACTCGAGTCCCTTTTGATTGCATGACTCTGGCCACGAAACAAAGAGAGAGTAATGATTCTGTGGGCGTTTTATCTTGAGCACGTTTTGGTGGTAAAAGAATGTTCTAGGCAGTAACTATTATCTTGTTAATAAACAGATGCCAAATCTCACTCCTTATTCATTCTTTCCTTTGCGGTCTGTACCTTCTATTCGTGTCTGTGCATTTACCTCTATGTTCCTATGTCCCTATACCACACCACCCCTTTTGCCTTTCGTCCCATCGTTCATTTGAACTAAAATTACTTTTCGATTCACAATAGACTTTGGCAAGTGCTTCTCCAACCCGTGTAAGAATGGCGGTACCTGTACTGATATGGCTGGTGGCCATGTATATTGTAGCTGTAAGAATGGCTGGGAAGGCTACTACTGTGAGAAGAGTAAGTGCACAACACAGATAGACTGGATGGATTTTGTACATCTCTTTAGCTTAGGCTTCGTGTTTTCCCATTTTAAACGACTTGAATAATATTGTGCTTCTAGAGACCAAAGAAATAATACTCAAGGGAATGATGGTGGTCCGAAATGGACAAAAATGTTACTCCCATATTAATGATTTCTATGTGCAACTAAAAGCCTAAAACAAAATTTATTTGCTCAGTTTTTATGTCGTATGTTTTTAGATATTGATGACTGCGCAACAAACCCATGCTATAATGGCGGACGATGTCTGGATAAAGTAGGGTTCAGAGTGTGCGCATGCGATCCTGGCTTCACAGGTCCTGACTGTAGGATCAACATAGACGAATGTGCTTCTTCTCCTTGCTTAGCAGGTGGTAAATGCATAGATTTGTTTGGTGGGTTCAGATGCCTGTGTCCACCAGAGAAGATTGGCTTAAGATGTGAAGGTTAGAACAAATTACTCAGTAAGAATTCATGTGTGCGCGTATGGCGCCCATTTTTTAGAAAAAGCGCAGCCAGGTTTGTGCTCAGCGATATGAATCTGCCTTTGGTGGAAGTAAAAGCCAATTTGGCAATAGGCCTTATGCACTAACATGTCACGTGACCACAACCTCTTTAAATCAAGCATCAGTGTCAAAATGAACTCCAGAAATGGAAAGAGCATCTCGATATTAGTAAGAAGGTGAAGTTTCACCTCGGAATGTTTGAAATAGGAAAAATGGCATGAATTATAAAATCTGATGTTTTCTAAGAATTTGTGTGGAAAAATGGACTGGATGGCAAGAGTTTGCCATCCAACACATTTTCCCATACAAATCCTTATAAAATTCTAAATTTTATATTTCATGCCATTTTTCCTATTTCAAACATTCCGAGGTGAAACTTCACCTTCTTACTAATATCGAGATGCTCTTTCCATTTCTGGAGTTCATTTTGACACTGGAGCTTGATTTAAGGGGGTTGTGGTCACGTGACATGTTAGTGCAAATGGCCTATTCCTCCAAACTGGACTACTTTGGGAATTGCTGCAAGGGGTCTATAGACTTTCTGTACTCGAGAAACACAACGTAACTGTAAAAACTTTGCATCGTGGGTGTAGTAATTCACGAGGCTCAATTGATTGATTTCATTTTTGTATTGCAGCCGACCACCCTTACCTGTGTAGGGTAGGCGATAAGATATACACTCACAACACGACCACGAAAGAGGACTGCAACACCTGCAGATGCTACAAAGGGACAAGAACATGTACTAAAGTTGACTGTGGACCGCGTTACTGTAATAGCAGCAACCCTTTTGACACCTCTGTCTGTAATGATGGCGATGTCTGCAAACCCAAACAAGCCAACTGCCTTAAGCCGCCATGTGCTGATTATGGAGTCTGCACGGGTATTGCCAGTACGTCTATTGGTGGTGGGGGAGGTGTCATACGCGATGATTTCTGTCTACCAAATACCACTGATCTTAGCGGAGACTGCGCAAAGATCAACATCTTGTTTAATATACGGAAAATACCAAAGGTAACGAACCACTTTATCTCAAAATGAGTCGTACAGCAGCCACCGTTAATAGAAACACGTAGTACCTCGACTAGCTTTGGTAGATCTCTTCTCGTGATAACGTCCAACCTATACTAAGCTGGCAAATACATGTGCGCTTGTTCGTCTTGCTTTGAAGAGCAAAATGATCTCGTCTGATTGAGCGGTCCATACCTCTAACAACCAGTTAGCGTGCGCAATTTCACGCCATACTAGTACGCGATATCTCCACTAATATAGCCTGTGTACAGCCGCACTCCTCCCTCCTACGGGGAAGAAACGGGGAGGAAACTTCCCATTAGGGGTAAAGGGTGAGAAGCGTCTCTACAGAGGCTACGCTAGTAAAGAGCATCACGTGTTATTTTTTCAAATCTCTGATCGTTTTTACGTTCTATTTAAGGGTACGATAATGGAAGAGTTTTGCCGTCAATTGAGGTACTTGCCGCTATTACAAAAGTACGCATTAAAGGCTCATATTCGTTTGCTCTGTGGTGGAAAATGGCCAGAGGAGCCAATCTTACAGCAGGATACCAAGACTGTCGTTGTTTCAGTGGTGAGTTTTTATATGGCCTGCTTACGGGTACAACTGTGTTGTGCATGACAGGATCCCTCTCATACTCTGTCAATTGTTTATTGTTATTTGTTATTGGTTTCTATGCAGCCATCTTCCGAGTCTCTTCTTTTCCCCCTCTCCTCCTCTCTTCTCTTCTCTTCTCTTCTTCTCTTCTTCTCTCTTCTCTCTTCTCTCTTCTCTCTTCTCT
>JAADYU020131326.1:0-11529 GCA_011763375.2 Heteractis magnifica | reverse complement strand
TTCTTTTAATTTCAAACGCGTTTCTGACAAAGGTTGGAAATCGAAACATGCAAATAAGATTACATCATACTTTGCGTTTTGCCCTGATTTGTGGCTATAAAGGTTTTGCACAACCACGTGACGGCAGCCATGTTGCATGGCAGAACAACAGAATCTCCTTGCCCTATGGAATTGAATTCTTTCTCATATAAAACGATTTTATTGTTTCTGCCATGTAACATGGCCGCCGTGCAAAACCTCTATTGCGGACGACGCAAGCCCAAAAGGATCAAAATTGCTTGCATTTATGGCACACGTGAGACCACGTCGTTAGAACGACAGTAGGAATGACCCCAAAATGGTCATTAGTATAGCTCTAGAACTGTGGCCGACAGGATTGTTGTTTTTTCTCATTTTGGCTCCAAACTGGACATGTTTGCGTCTTACAGTTGTTCTGTTTCAGTATCAATTACTGGTGTAATGTGTGAGGGCGGTTTCTGCACCTCTGAGATCAATAGTATCGCAGGCGAGATCAAAATTTTGCTACAAAGATTTCATCTTTTTGTCGTTGTTGTTGTTGTTGTTGTTGTTTTGTTTTGCAATTTTGAAACTTAGACGGGCTTTATTTTAATAACCAATAAAAGGAAATCTTTTATCTGTAATCTTAGTTAACCCGAACCTTCTTAAATTCAAACTGATCAGTGAACTGCAAATCTAGTAAACACCTTCATTAAAAGACATCTTTACTTTAGGTGTTATTTTTTCCCATTTCACTATTATTTTCTTCTGTTCATTATACATCTCTTCTTGTTCCATAGCAGCAACCTCAGGAATAATTCTGCTTCTTTCTGGTACTGCACGCAGAGGTTTCCTTGTTTCCCAAGTGGGTTTTGGTGGTGGTGTTGCTACTATACTTCCCCTAGATCCAATGGTACTTGATTTATTGCTGTTAATTGCATCTATTGGTAATGATCTCTCTACAAATGCCATGAATTCTTCCCAGTTGACCTTGCCATTATCTCTTGGATCAAGTCTGTCCAGGATCTTATCCAGTAGTGAATTGTTAAATGGTAAGTGATGTTTGAGGCAAAATGTTTTCAACTGTAGCAGAAGAAAAAAGTAATGAAAGATTAGAATACATATGGATAGAAAAGCAATTTGATGATGTGAGACATCTTGGAACTGTCAAGATTATGACAGTTTATGATTGATTAATTATTAATGCCATTCTGTTTCAGCCATATTGAAACATTGTTTCAACGCAAAAATAATTTGTATACTATTTCTTCAAGAAAAGACTTAGATTAAAAATTTCACCAAAAGTTTCTTCACAGAGGAACCCTGATTAACTTTCAAATAAAATATACTTGATGTTCTGTTACTACAAACCTTTTGTGAGCTTATGCTATTGCTTGTAGGGTCATTTTGCTCCAAAGTTTCTCGTAGTCTCCAAATAACATCTCTAACTCTTGGGACCTGCTTAAGCATTCTTTCCATTTCCACTAACAGATGTGCATCTTGCCGATCTTGAAATGCACGCTTTACAACTACTGCACTTTGTCGGCCTGATAAACTACCATCGTTAACACTACGAGGGGATATTTGATTAGGCTTGAGGGGGATTTCTTGGTCATAAGTTAAATTCTGTGGCAAATGATTTCTAGCAAGATCCCCTGGGTTTGAAGACAAATCTAGCCTGGGCACCTCCTCTGCGACACTTTTCTTTACTCCTTTCACAACATCATTAATGAACTTTAATAACTGTTCATAATTAACCCAGTTTGGCCTTCGCGCAGACATGAACCTTGAGTTAAGTGTCTTTAATAGTGTTTTATTAATGGGGATTCTACATCTTGTAAAGATCTGTTCAACCTGCTCAGCATCTACAAAACCTGATAATGTTGAATCCAAACCACAGAAGTTCAAATAGGCATCTTTCAACTTGTTGGTATCCATTCCATGTACCTGAGCTTTTAGCATTTCAGATAAAGTGCTGCTCTCATCACTAGAAACTACAGTGATATTATTATCATTTTGCTTCCTGGTAATTGGTGGCAACACATTTGGTGATCCAGGAAGAGAGCCAGACCCAGTACTTGAAGCGCTCTCTGATCTCTCTAGAGGCTTTAGAATTTTCTTTGGCGGCGTTTCGCTCCGAACCCAAGGAGGTACGGCTGTGTTTCCTGATGAATGAGAACTAACATTCTGTCCCTCTAACAAGGAGCGTGAAAATCTTGATTCTCTTTGGTGTCCTTTTGGTTTGTTGTCGTTGTTCAATGGCCTCCCATATTGATCGACTGGTACTTCAACACGTTTACCGCCGATAATTTTGACGTCAAGCAAAGGTTGGTCGTCTCTACCGAACGGAGCAGACCCTGCCATGATTATTCGAGACAAATAAATCTTTAAAATGATGTAAAAATGTCTTTAAAGAACTATCCTTGATCATGTAGATGAGTGTACAAATATCTGTACTCATAGCCAAACATGACAGAGGATAGAAAAGGGTCTCTTGATCTCACTCGCAGCATTGAAATGATGTTTTCACATTGCTTAGCACCTCAGAAGAAGAAAATAACGATTTTTTGCATCTTATATGGATGTTTTGTGTTTGTATTTATCATGAAGTACAAACCAAATCAAACTGAACAAGCCTACATGCAAATAAGGTTAACATTGAGCTCGTTGTCATAGTAACAGTCTGTGTACGATATAAGACTATTCGTGTCAATAAAGAATTCAATTATTAATGGTTCTGTTTCGTAATCTCTCCGTTGTTTTC
This sequence comes from Heteractis magnifica, assembly GCA_011763375.2. Classification (NCBI taxonomy): domain Eukaryota; kingdom Metazoa; phylum Cnidaria; class Anthozoa; order Actiniaria; family Stichodactylidae; genus Heteractis; species Heteractis magnifica. The sequence goes on along the minus strand of JAADYU020131326.1, from coordinate 8,768 downwards.
GTTTAGAGAAAATTAATGATAATTACGAATATAAGTTCAACAATAAGACAAAAGTCGACAAAAAGTCAAAATAAAATCGTGAAAAAAACTTCAGTGTAACTACCATGATTCCTTTCGGCCTTTACTTTCGTGTCAGTCAAAAATAACACGCTCAGGGGAGGGGTGTGTAGTATAATTGTAAAACCAACACGGTGGCCCAAAGCGGACAAGCCAGAAATAATAAAGTTGCTGTATTTTGTTATAAATTTGATGCAAACAACAGAAATATTGCTTTATTTTTAAATAGTTTGCTGCAAAATAAAAAAATTGCTGTAAATACAAAGTCAAAAGCAATGAGCACACATAGTGATTGATGATGACTGGAGCAATCGAGTCACCATTTTCTCTTGTCAACCACCATTGTGTTTACAAAATGCTGAATATCTACAAAGGTTTTGCCACTATTGTGTTGATGAGGTGAACTCAGTGGTGGATTTAGGGGGAGAGCGTTGGGCTGTACACCCCACCCCTCCCCCCAAAGAAAGAGAATTCCTATTCTGGACTCCTGTTCCATTGTTCCTATTTTACTTGTAAATACTACAGGTGCACCCTCCCCTAGAAAAAATCCTGAATCCACCCATGTGAACACCAAAGGGAGCCCAAGATCTTCTTTAATGTTGGTATATTACAGTAAATGTGTGTGGATGAATAATAATCCTCCTTAAAAATTAAAGTTTTTCATGCATCTTTTTGTTGTGATGTGTTTTCTGTCTTCACTGAGTTTCCAACATTACATGCAATAAACCAGCATGTCACTTATCACGCTCTGATTGGTTAAATAGCTGTGTTTCATTAGCCTGTCAATATCATAGAATCTGTAATTATTTTATAAAAGAAATGAAATACTTCTTCTGTGTTTTCGAATGCTTATGAAAACCTTGGCACATTTGGGAGAATTTTCGAGCAGGTCCAAACACTCAACTATTTCTCATGTTTGGACTGATCTGCTCTCGAATTCTCCCAAACAGGCCTCATTTTTCATAAGCATGTGAAAGCACAGAAGAAGTATTTCATTTCTTAAATCCAAACTTCACACTCCAGGATGTATTATAATAAAGTAAAATTGTTTCTTCAAACCATATATAATACTAAGCTTTTTATTTTATCTAATATTTTTACTAAGACTCATTTCTATAACATTAGCTAAATCTCAGCCAAAGTATAATCCTGATAAATAAAGACGTCAACTGGTAAACACCAAAAGGCTCACCAAACACAATCCTCTGGACCATATCAAAATGTTACTACAAAATGATCATTTCCACTTGTGCCAAAAACTAGCCTAATAGGACCCCCATAAGAACTAAGATATCCCCTAGCTCAAAGAAACTTGAACCCACAGAGCTTACAATCAGTCACAAATAATTATTATTATAATTATTTGTGACTGATTGTAAGCCCTGTGGGTTCAAGTTTCTTTATGTAGTGATTTATATAACATTAATCAGGACCAAAGTGTGCATGGTGATTGGTCAGCAACATTGGGAAGGCTAACCCAGTCTGTTTACTAATAACACACTATGGAATGTCAGGGTGAGCCAGCTGATGATCTGCCAGAAGCTACAACTGCAAGCCACTCTCTCACCACATACTAGAACTAAATGGAAGTTAATTTATCTCCTTCCAGTAGGAAAATCAAAACAAGTACCTACAGCACCTCATTACAACTAGATTCTTTCTTTGTATAGATAGATTCATTTGTATTTATAAAGGGAAAATCTGTCCATTATAGTTTTTAATATATCTCTATAGTTTTTAATCTTTTTATGGCAGATAGTGAAGATGTCAGGGGAGGGGAGGGGAGGGAATGCCTGCTTCATCTCTAGTTGCATTGAACACAATAAATTATTATTATATCAATCAAACTATCAACTGTAAACTATGGTAAAACAATTGGTCTTCCCATGGCTGTTTCATCATTACTACTGAGCTTGTGTCCATCTCAATGCTCTTTCATTTCTCAGTCAGTGGTTGCCATGGTATCATGGTAACCATGGTTACACATTGCACATGTTGCCACATGCAAGCTGACTCGACAACCAAGAATCAGTTTGCCAAGAACTCAACCAGATTCCACTAACAAGAGAATCTTTACTCTGTAAAAAGGACACAAGTATTAAAAATATTAGAACTTCAGCTAGAGCTTTCACTAAGGCTTAAAATGAAATCAGCCTCTTGATAACTTACTACAACTGTTATCAACTGACCTGACTTTGGCTTTGGGGCCTCTTCCAATGGTTCTAGTGAAGTACCCAGGGACCATAATGGGGTTCCTGGCACAGACCCAGAATTTAACTTCTTTTTTAAAGAGCTCCCAGATGATGAAGGGACATCAGTGGCCTCTTGGGACCTTGATAGCTTGGTAGTGGTACCTAGTCTATATGTAAGGGAACTTGACTTGGAGTCTATGCCTATGACATTCAAAGAATGAACAAATTTTACACAAAATCTACTGATACAGAAAAGGGTTACATAATGCTATGCTTAGCACTTTTATAGATCACCAGCACCTCTTACAACCCATGCATCTACTATACCTTTCATGGCCTTATTCATCCTAACAACTACACACACACAAACACACTATCCACACCATGATATGAACTCTTCCCGCCACTGAAAAATTTTCCAAACTACTAAGAGACTGTACCCTTCCCACCCATTAGCTACACCCCACCACTCAATTACTAGAGTTGGGATAAAAAGAAATCTAGAGTTCATACTCACTTTTGCTCTCAGTGTCAGCTGGCATGTCCCTGCCTAATAATCTTGCATTACTACTTGACATATTAGTCTGCTCAAAGTCTTCATTTACATCTGCATTACTTTGTGCAGTAGTTTCAGTATTGTGTGATGTATCAACTAAAATATTTTGTAATGATGTAATAGGTAACACACTGCTTTGTAATGCATTACTGTCTTTCATGTTATTTTGTAATGCACTGCTTGCTAATGCATTACTAACTGATGGTTCTGGTAGTGAATTGTCCAGCAATGCATCATTTTCTGACAAATTATCAGATATCTCATTGTTCTGTAACAAATTCCTGGGTAGCACATTCTCAGGTAATACAATATTCTGTGGCTGATTTTCAGGTAACACAATATTCTGTGATGGATTTCCAGGTAATGCATTATTCTGTGATGGACTGTTGGGTAAAGCATTATTCTGTAATGGTTGTTCAACATTGGGTTGGCCAGGTGCCTGGACCTCATCTGTAAGAAAGTGTATAGGATCGGCCAGGAAATCATCCTCAGGATTTAGCTGTTGAGCCTGGCTGAGGATCGCTGGAAGTTCGTAGTGATGGAAGAAAAACAACATTGAATGCTGCAAAAAAAGTTGATAATTTTAGACCAAAGGTTGATTTACTGAATTTTACAGGTCAATCTTATAATTTTTATGAACTACAGAATCCTGAAATGGGCAGGCTGTTTCATGCTACCCTCTTAACAAAAAGACTGCACTAACTATGACATCTTATGAAGTGTTTCTGGGACAACAGAGAGTCATGCACACACACCACCATATTAGGCAAGACGAACAGACAAGTACTGCAGACATAGCTGAATGACATGATAATTCACCTGTATAAACAGCCATGATGTTACAAGGGCCAGTCCACTGTACTGACCATTGAAACGATAGTGGTAGGCATAGAATGCAAAATGATACAAGTAAAAGAATCTATAATAAAATAACAATGATTAATAATAATTAACAGCCAATTAATATATTTTAGTGCAAGAACATGCAAGCAGAAAAATGAATGATAGCACTGGGATGATTCACATTTTTTGTTTGGCATTAGTGTTACTTTTCCTAAGAAGGTAGTGGTCTCCCTGGTCTTATGGGATCTTAGAGAACTTAACAACACAGTCATTTTAAATTTCACATTCTAGAATACCAACCTGAGCCAGAATTTCTTGCTCTGCTGTGTGTGGCAACAAATAGCATCATATTGATCTGCTGTCCAGACAATCAGTATGATATAAAAGCTGGTGGTTGTGTCATTGAAGAACTCAGACATTATTGCCTCCATACCTATTAATAAGATACTGTCACTACAATGCTTCCATGAAAAAGCATATTGTAACCTTGAATCCTTTAGGGGCTGGGATGAGGGGTAAATAACAGGAGGCACTTTTACTGTACTGTACCATACATTAGAATCCTTACCAACTAGAGAAAGTATGACTGTAAACAAAGGAGCTGCTGGAAAAGCAATGGTGACGTTCAGATCCAGCATTTGAAGCAAATTAACTGAAATTAAAATAAAAGCAAAAATTAAAACAAAAAATGTTTTTAGCACTGGTGATGAATGTTGAGTAAATCCCAAAAACAATGAATAAATTACTGGGAAAAAGAAGATAATAAGACAGCTGTGGCTCAACCAAAGTGACAAAATACTACAATTTATTCTATTTTTATTTTTCCTACACTTAACAAAGAAAAGGATGCTAATGAGAAATCAGGTCTGCTTACCAATGAAGATGAAGATTTGGTGGTGGCAATACCTTAGTAACATTGAGATGGAAATTGTCTAAAACAACAAAATAACATACTGTAAACATCATATACAGTATAATGTCCAATTACATATGTTATAGCTCCCAAGTCTATGACAGACGAGTTGTTTGTCCTAACATTTTAACTACTGGTTTCCAAGGCAACCACTGAGGCAAACAGTGACAATGTTTGGGTGAATTTGTTCAGAATAAACACTAAATCAGATGTGAATACTACTGTACATGTATAGCTGTTGCCTTGGAAACATCAAAGGATGTGACATACATTGTCACTAGCAGACGTTTAATATGATGAGGTACTTATGATGCTACTCACAAAAATAAACATGAGAATCAATGCTACAATGTAAGAGCTTCTTGCCATCCACATGCTAATGAATCTGAAGTGATCCCCCGTCACTACATTTCTTAGATAACCTAAAAAATATTACAAACAAAAAAGTAAATAAATCATCTCCACATCTGTAATTGGGATAGCTTTTAATTCCAAGAACATCAGGTTCATTTTGCACTAGGTGTGGTGACCAATAAATGGTCAGTATGACAATTTAAACATGATACTTCAAAATAAAAATGTTTGAATTTATATTGGAAAAAAAGACCTTTATTGTCTTCATTCTCAGCCAGTCTTTTAATACTGGACATTAGGACATCATCGTAACCAAGAAACTCATCCAGTAAGAATCGGCTTAGACTGTCACCAAAACACTTTTCTTCGTCAGGATCTGTTACAAAGAAGGATGTCCATCAAGGAAGTTATCTGGGGTGCTCCCATATATAAGGGGGTGGGCGTGCTTGGCAGAAATTATGAAAATGACCACTAAAAGGTACCCGAGTCTTGTCCTAGTGGGCATGGCAAAAAAGGATTTTCATCCCCTAACAGTACCATATCTATTACACAAAACTTTCTAAAATTTAATAGTAGTAAAGACATTGGCTTGACCATTCTACTTCTTGATAAGGAGCTTTATTTATCAGGTTTAATTAAACTTGGTTAGAGATCCTTTTAGATTTACATCACCTTACAAGGTACCAAACTACAAATTTTAACCCCTAAAAGGTATGACGAGCACCCCCACCCCTTACCCCAGGAAGTTATCAAGGAATTCCATGCCTATGGTAGTACATATAATGTGTACATACTTAGCTCCACAACCAGGACCGTGATGTTCAGTCTTTGTCTTGCTTCAGCTGATAATCTCAGGAAACCATACTCCAGGGAATACTCCATGGAATATTCATCTTTCTTCTCATCTAAAAATTGACAGAGTATGTCTAATATCATGACAAGAAATAAATAAAAGGAAAAGATGTATAGAAGGTAAATGGATATATTTGAAAAATGACATATATTTTCATGAGTGGAAAACTTACAATGGCTGTAGAAGTCTATGTGTATATTACTGTTGTAAATAATCCAATCCCAACACTTACTAATGGTTATGGAAAAATACAGCTATGAGCTTGCCATGATTGACTGACTGGCTGACTAACCCAGTGACTGACTACCGACCAACTGACTAATCTGGCTGAACAATCTACTATCAATTGACCGACTGACCGACTGACTGGCTGATCAACTGATAGACTACCGACCGACCAAATGAATGGCTGACCAATTATCCCATTTACACAAAATCCACTCTATGACATTCTAACCATGCCACAAACCACAAACACAACTTATGCACCATTCAATGTAGCCCTACCCCCTCCCTGGCACGACTTGGAAAATGCAAGGTTATTTGCCTACTATTCACTTTCTTTCAAAGCCCTGTTAGCAGAGGGAAGCACTGCCTTCCAGGTCTTGTGACTGCCTAAGAGAGGGGAACATGCAGGGGCATTGGATGAGCAACATTCTCCCAGGGGTGAAGGCATTTTCCCATTTTCACAGACATCAAATTCCAAGTCCCTGGTAATGCCTGGGTTAGTGGTGTTTACATTCACTGGTGCGTTACAATAATACATTATTACACTGATGGTGATCAACTAACCTTCTTTATTATGGCTAAGAAAGTCAAATGCTGAAGGAACCAGTGTATCTCTCACAGGAACTTGATTTTTTTCTGGTCTGCCTTCAGGTATCAAGCCATACATTTCTATTGTTGAATTATTATCACTTTCTTTCATGATGCTTTGCTTATAGTCTGTAATATTTCCAATCACTGATTGGTTGCTTAAACTTGTATTAAACATTGTGACATTAATATCAGATATATTGTTGTTTAGTTCATTTTCTGATAACTTTCTTACAGCTAGGCCTCTGGATATCGTCACTCGTAAGACGCCATCTCTGGGCCATGTGTTCTTAACACGATCTAAGCAATTGATAGGAGTTCTTGAGAATGCATTGTGTATGTATGCTAATATAATAAAACAAATCATTGCCTGAAAATAAAATAAAATAAATAAATATTATCATTGAGAATATTGAAAAGATAAAACTGATAATTCACTAACATGATTTAAGACAATTTTCTGAGTTTTAGAAAAAATATTAAACAAGAAATATGATATTAAAAAGCCATTTCTAAGAAGAACAAAAACAATATTGTAAAACAGGAACGCATTTGCAATTTGTTAAATATTTGGCGGAGCAGAATAATTCTAACAATATTTGCAAATTTAACTCTAACAATGCTTCAAGGGAGTTCCTAAAGGAAATATTTAAAAAATTTTCAATGAAGAAAAACTAAAAGGAATTCAAATATTACGAGAATGAAGATTACGAAGTAATATAAGAAGAGAAAATTTAATAATCGTACGTACGTGCCCATCAACCTTGAACTATGACAGACAACTACACGACAACAAAGCAATATTCTCAAATGAAAACTTATAAGATAAAGGGTTTGGCATGAGGTTTATGTTGTATGAGCTTTTCTATAGGTTATTAAGAAGCATTGAGGGTTTCTTTACCTTTAAAAGGATTCCCATCTCAAGCAACACGCGAACCATTGGAGGAAAAGACCTTGCGTACATCAGAGCCATTTTGAAAAAAAGAGCCCGAAATAATCGGTCTCTAGCGTGAATTAACGGATTCCTCACTTCCCCAGGCATATCTAAATACTACTATATTCTTCCTAGATTCTTGTTGTCTAGTTTAAAACCGAAAAAGGAAGATTTAAATGTGTTTTTAAGGCATTTTTTTCCAACCTATTTTTCGACATCGAAGTTTTACATTCACAAAACACACCAAATGCTAATACTAGATCCAGTAATACCACGGCTACAGCTTCACACCGGAAATGACGTCTTACTAGAGACCGCCCCCCCCCCCCTCCCCCAACTGGAAAAGGATTTTGATCTAAAAGTTAAATAATTCCTAGAATACTCGAGCATTGGAAGCGTTTTTCAAAAATTAATAATTGTATAAGTCTTTGGAACCAGCGTGAGGAAAATTGATGCGTAACCACATTCAGCTCAACTAACACGAAAACAATCCCAGAATACAGAGCGGGCTGGGTCAGTGCTGACATGCAAAGAAAACAAATCGAAACAAAGATTTCCGATTTAACGACACGTACAAACGCTGATTTGTCACTAATGGTACCAAATATCCCAGAAGTACTAACTATATTTTTCAGTTTTTACCTTGAGAATGACGAAACTAAATGCTCTACACGCTTCTGTTTTAGTGAGTTTTGCGCATGTCTGCATGTCTAACTTTGCCTACTATTTCCAGGCAACTTGGAATGTTTTTAGAGAATAGTTTTCTATTTCTTTTCTTACATCAAAAGGCTCATCATTACTGTGAAAACCCTTGTATCACGACCAGCAACGTCAAACTTTCAGTTGGATTTTGGGTTTTTCTGCGTTAAGCTCCCTACTCTTTATATGATTGGTGGATCAGAAAAACCCCAAATCCAACTGAAAGTTTGAAGTTGTGAGTCGCAATACAAGGGTTTTCGCAGTAAAAAAAAAAAAAAAGAAAAAAAAAATGACTCCGTGACAGTGAATTAAAGAGATGCTCCGACTTTCTCTGTGCCTGATTGGTGCGTACCTACACTGGTACATCTGGATAGAAGATTCGAGTGCCAAAAACAAATAATCTGTATACTGTTATAAGTGTGTTAGTTTTTAATCAGCAGCAAGCGACAAGTGTACTAATACTCGTGATTTCCAGGTGATTCAGGCAAATAGCCAATCAAAATCAAGGACGCTGGCACCATAATAAACAAATCAGTCAAGCGACCCTCGAC
>JAADYU020131325.1:0-18988 GCA_011763375.2 Heteractis magnifica | reverse complement strand
CAGAAAACAACTCAATGGTCATCAAATTGAACCATGAAGAAGATTTCTCATAGTCAACTTCAATTGCCTAAAATTAACGATTTTCCTCACTCTTACTAAAATACTCCCTTTTAAATCTCGTCGCTTCGTTGGCACATTCAGATTCCTTTTTAAGAACAAACACTAGGTCTCAATTCCTTTACTGATAAGTATGACTAGTCATAAAAATTTAATGTCTAAATTCATGTTTGAAATAGACAAAGGAACCAATTTCATTCATACTAACAAATATAAAAGGTGCAGTGTCAGATTTAGGGATAGAGTGTTGGGGTCGTACACCCTCCTCTGCCCCACCACCCCACCCCCCCTCTCCTCCCAGGACAGGAAAGTGCCCTTCACACCTCTTATGTGCCCCTTTCACTTGCAAATACTACAGGTGTAACCTCCTCTACTAGAAAGAATCCTGGATTCGGCCCTGAGGTACATCCTAGAAAAAAGGTAGGGGCCATTTACATGATACTGGAATGAGATTCGTTCCCGTGAACGAGTTCATTCCGGTTGCCATGTATTTCTTTCTATTCCTTTACATGATACCAGGGCATGATATTTCAGTTCATTCTGGTACGACATTCTATACAAGTATCATGTAAACATGGTACGAGCACTCATTCTGTAATGAAACCGCTCTCTGGGGAGACTGGAACGAGTGGCGTATTAGCCTCGGTTACCCAGACCCCTCGGCCAACCCTGTACTGTTGAGAGAGGGTCTGGGAGAATTGCTAATTAAGTTTTATTATATTCAAAATGGCGTCTGACCAGATTTGGGGCATTTTGCGTCCTCTGCAACCAATCACCGATTAGTTTGTCTGATTCAAAGCGAGGCGGGCGCCATTTTGAATATTACAAAATGTAATTAACCATTCTCCCAGACCCTCTCAGGGTTGACCGAGAGGGGTCTGGATAAGCGAGACTACTTGCGCATTATGAGATACAGTGTTTGGTAATGCCATGGGATCGGAGCTGAACCAGTTCTTGTGATTTTTATAATGTAAACGTGGTATGAAATTCATTCTTGTTCCCGAACGAAACTTATTCCGGTATCATGTAAACGACCCTTTATAGTTTGTAACATGACACTGAGAGAATAACTCCCCTATCCCCACCCCCTTAGGGGTTTTGAAGCCGGAGTCCAGGGATATTTTATAAACTGGATGCCACCAAAAGCCCAGTGGGTTTACTTCCCAAAAGCTGCTTTGTATCTGTTCTAACTGTGTATTTCATTGGTCCATATCAACTTCCGTCCCTCTGATTATGTCCCGGATGTTTCGGTGACGTCAACCAAGGATAGGAACAACATGGCCGTGCTACACTCTAGGCCCCAGATCCCTGCAATTCTTACTCCGACGAACTAGCTCGTCGCGAGCATGCGCAGTAAAAACAGCAGGGATCTGGGGTCGAGAGTAGCCGTGGTAGTATTACGCAGTTTCCAGACTGTAGGGTCTTGATGTTGTCAAGTTCTTCCGCGTTCAGGCGCTAGACTCGACAAATGATCGCGACATTACAGCTTTTGCTAATAATCACCCGTCACTTTCTATGAAAAAAGCCGGAAGAAATCTTATAGTCGGCGTCGTGTTTCCGTGAAAAACGAAGACTTTTTTTTACAGTAACGCGGTATCGCTTCCTGCGGACCTATGCACTTTTTGTATCGAATGGCCTTACAATAGTCTGCACCATGTTTATGTTTCTAATGCTGTTAATTCCAACTCTATTATATTATTTTAGCCATGCTTGAGTTCCTGCTGTTATAACAAACTTAAAAGATATTTCCATTGGTTGATATTCCTACAGTCAGAGTTCAGATTTATTGTCTAGTCTAGTCAACATCTTTTTGTAAAGGTAAAACGGGAACTAACTGTCAGTCGTCATTTGTTGGACACAAAGCAAGCAAGAAATCGAAGGTTCTCGAGGAATTAACTGAAGAAGGTACTAGACCAGCTTACTTAAAAATAGGCTGATTTCACAGAACTATAACAGGCGTTGGTGGAATTGCGGAACAACATATGAAATCATCCTGAGTGACTGACACGAGGAAAATACAAAAGAAATGATTCAATTAACTGTAAAAATAGTGCCATGAATTTTGTATTTTCCTGTTTCTAAAGTCCAGGATAATTTTGAGAGTATTCTATTCTGTTCCCGATATAGTGTGCGTGCGTGTGAGTTTAGTTTGTCTTTGGTTCGCACCCGCCTTGATAAGAGAGTTTTTCTCAGATTTCCTCTCGCATCGTGGCCACAATTCTGCTAAATTCCTATTTGATTTTGGAATTTGCGGTGCGGTCTGTGTGGGTTTTCAGAATCGTTTTTTTAAATAGATTGGAATTCTTCTGGTAAGAGATGGTGTGTCTGTTGTTTTCTACAAACACGTCCCACCACTAAACCGTCTCACTTATCAAGGCGACTGTTGGAGGCTTTATTCACTGGATATCCAGGGTAATTGTTATTAGCGGCCGAGAGAAAAGAAGAATCCAGCAGCGATATTTACAGTTGTAATCACCTCGCACAGCAGGTATACTAATAATAGTGATGGCGTTTCCTCTTTCAGACAATTTAAAATACTATCTTCCTTCGGTTTTGGCAGTCTCTTGCAGTTTCTAGATTTACTGTGATCATCAGCTAAACGAAATTGTATATTTTCTTGAACCGGAAAGAGGCATTCATGGAGATTTAAGATATTTTTTCGGTATCTTCAAAAAATCCTGCTTTATGCACGAGATGGGGTTTTACTGATGTACTTCCCAAGATACTCTCGTCGTTTGGTCATGCGCAGTACTTTTGTTAGTTTAAGTGAGAGGAAAGGGTAGTTTCAAGCTTACAATAATACAGGCATCAGTTCTGTTATAGACACTTTTGTGGCCAGTCTTTGTATCTCATTTTCGCTATGTTCAGTTTATGACTCTTTAAGTTCGCAAATCGGCGCTTGACAGCGGATAATAAATTCTTGATAACTACCACTACGCCAGAAATCTTTGAGTGGCTTCTATTGCCACGCAAATCTTACAAATTGTCTCTTTTTCTAAGGAAAATTCTGAATAAGAAAGCAATTTGACAACGCATTGTGGAAACGGCCTATTATCAGTTACTTAATGAAAGCAACTCTCCATAAGATAAGAATCTCTAGCTCTTTTGCGGTTTAGTGGTCTAGAGACCGTCCTTGTTCAAAAGACCTTCCAGGTGAGGACCAACGCTATGCTCAGTCTTGCTTGAGCTGATGAACAGCAAGTTTTCCAGGTAAGAAAAAAACGTTTTCAATTCGTTTTTCTGTCAGTGGTTTACGAAGACTAAGAGAAAGTTGCTTGACATCCAACCGCTTCAATCAGGTACTTTAATCCGTAATATTAACACAATTGTCACCCTACAGTTAGCCCTGATCAGTGTGCATTATTAGTGCTGCATATCTTATTAGAGAAAACCTTTGAGGTAAACAAACAAAGATAGTTCTAGTGAAGCCTTTGGAGCTAGTTTATTAATCGGGCCAGTAACCTTGGATGTTTAGGGAACCAAAAGCGTAGTTTTCTTAAAACAAGTAAATGATCTGTGAGTGAGAGATCTGAATTAGAACTTGAAAACGTACCATCGGAGTCATCATTTCAGATCTTTTCCGTCGATATACTTACAGGTGAGAGTAGACAAACCTAGGCAGAATGACAGAATCTCACTATAAGGGCCTGTAAGAACTAAAAACCAAAGATTTTGAATGTGGCTAAAATGAGTCACACTGAGACAGGTGATGAGGGCTGTGGCAGCCGATCTTGCCGCTTAGCAACAAGCCATTTCAACTAGTACATGCTGTACAAGCCAGATTTAGAAAATTCCCTTTATTAAGCCAGATTTAGCGGGCTATACTACAAGAAACAAATTTATCGAACCCTCAGGGCTGAACTAAGTCATGGTACGGATGGACTGGTTCAGAATAGACCTCTTTACGTTCATTGTTTGTTTACCCATTTCAGACCACATGATGTCACTCTTGGGTATTAATTCTTTCTTATGTTGATAGGTTAACATTTTCATCATAAAAGAACAATTCCCAAGAGAATGCCACGTGGTCTGAAATGGGCAATTTGCATACGAAGGTAAAAAGGTCTATTCATGGATCGCGGGCCCCCCTTTTATTTCGGGATCTGCCAGACATCCTTTGTTTATGTTAGAGAACGAAAATCCGGGATATCGCTGGAGTTGAGTGCTCTTTATTAATCTACACTTTGGGAGTCTATTTTTACAGACAATGCGAGAGGTTGATCTATACAAGTTGAGGCAGAGCTAGAAACCAACCTGAGAAAGACGTCCCTTTGTAGGTGTGGTCGCATCAGAAGGAACTCCTTACTCGACCATAATCCTAACATAGGTCTGTACTCTCTAATATGGCACTAGCTACAGCCTTAGACTTGGACCTCTAACTATCTTCAAAGGAAGATGACAAAGAAGGGGCGACTAGAGCTAAGCGTCCTGGCCTATATATCGGTCAAACCCTACTTCCTGTTGACATTCTTCATCCAAAAAGACTTTTCATGTTGGTCCTATGTTTTGATTACAGATCAGAGGTTGTCTAGAATTATAGATTAGAAAGGCTAGATTTCCAAATCATGTCAATCTATACAAAATTAGTAACGGACAAGAATCAACAAGCTTAGCACTGAATATCAGGGTCAAGGTTATAGAACTAGTTTGGGAAAGTACCGAAAATAACCCAACAATTATCATGTGTCTCATAACAGTTAGTCATAGAGATTCCTCTAACGCAGAAGTTTTCCAGCCCCTCTTTCTCTGTTTCATGGATCCGCGTTTTGGGTTTAGCGGAGGGAGGAAAACCGGAGAACCCGGATAAAAACCCTTGAATCAAGGAAGAAACCCTACAAGAACTCTACTCGCATAAAATGTCGAGTCCAGGAATCAAACCCGAGACCCCAGAAGTGAGAGGCGAAAGCGCTACCCTTGAACCTGTGCTATCAGTCAGCTGGGATTTTCTTCATTTATTTTGAGAAACCAAAAGCATTTTTCTGTCATTAAATTTTAACTACAATATAGCAGCGTTTATTTGATATTCCAAAATGGCGTCTCCAGGATTATAGGATTATTGGCCCAAATATCCAATATTGTTTAACCAATCATTTGATTTAATTTTTCTTGTAGTATTCAGAAGGGCTTAATACAAACAACAAATAATTGAAAAATAAAGTTCTAAATGAAGTTTGAAAAAAATAATAAGGATTTATTGGCTACGGCTGAAATACGTCTGAGTCTTGTGTTTTTCATTTTCGTTTTACAAATACAGTTTCTTGTGACCATATTTTTAGATTTCAATACCTGCTGTCTTTAGAAATCAAAACGTTTTTCCAAAAAAAGTCGTCTGACGAAGGAATTGGAAACAGGATAGCGGTGTGTAGTGACGGACTCAATGTAAAACTGGATGGATTTTCTGGATGAGTTGAGGATAATCAGTTATATTCTTAGCTTCATTATACGAAGATTTATATAACACATTCGCGGTTTCGTGTTCCCGCAATAGGCTTGCTTGGCTAAAACCAAAGACCTTGATAATGCGAATTCTCGTTTAGAAACCACAGACTCGTAGGCATTGGTGTGGAGATGTCCCGCCCGCCACCGAGATAAATAAAAAAAAATGCAATGTAAACATGATGCCAGCACAGAATTCGTGATTGTAGTTCATTTATTATTTGAAAATGAATCCAACTCGTTATAAGGAATATAACCGCTTTATAAGTCGCTGAAAAGCCTATAATCGGGACTGTTAACTCCTAGGCTTCTAACGTGTAGATTTCAGCCTTTCTTGTGCCGCTTTTGTGGCTGATGTCTTACCTTGATTACCCGCCTTGGTTTTTGGCCCGATGTGACTGAATTATATAATCCACCAATCACAGCTCTAAGAGCTGCAGGTACGGGGGGGAGGCTTAATTCAACCCCTCCCCCCAAAAAAATTACTTTTTTCGAGAATGTCATACGACATGCTTTACTATAAAACGGTCAGGATCTACCAAGCTACCCCCCCCCCCCCCGACACGTACACGCACACACGCTTTCAGAAGTGTTCTACCTTCTCTGATTTTCACAACTACACATCCACTTACTTTAGATACTACAAAGAAAGTAGTCGTACGTGACTCCGAGAACGGCCTTCATTCCGTTCGCAGACATATTCCATTACATTTAGCCGAACAAGAATCGAGTCCATTAGGGTAAGTCTAAGCTTAATGTTCTCCTTATTGAAGACGGCTCAGTAGAACCTTGTAGATATAGTTGTAGTTTGACGTGGTTTATGTACAGCTATTTCAAAAAGGTTGCATGCCTTGTGGTGAATACTGAATACTCCATAAGCGGTAAATTAGAACAAGAGTCTTATGGAAGCCAAAACCAAGTTAAACCAGCATGCTTTATAAATAAAATATAGCCAAGATATTTCAATGCAAAATCTTTTCATTCATGTTTAAGTTTCAAGGCGGTAATTACAGTATGGGGTAAAGTCTATTCGGTATTTACGAAAGTACAAGTATAACCTTTTGTGAAATAGTTGTATTTCCTCCTGTTATGATTCATGCATGCTGAAATCATACTTCTGTAGCGGTCTGTCGTTCTGCTGTAAAGAAGGTGAAAGTGAATCCACGTTGCAAGAATACCGGCCCGGTAAAGACACATCGTATCAAAACACACTGTTCCGTATATCAGGAAAAGATCACCGGATCCGGCATTAACTTCTTTAAATGCTTTTCGCTCAAAATTCGCCGTCTTTTCACAAAATGTCTTTAACTTTTAAGTAGCTTGAATTTCAAATGGTGTTATTTGTATTTTCAAAGAGACATTCTTTCAACTCTTCGGCATATTTCATTTTGACAAGAAACGGTTTCTAAAGGGTAGAAGTCCATTTTCGAGTAGTGCATTGAAATAATTGAACACTTCTTGTGAGAGCTAGGCCAAGAGGCTTATCGAATAAATCTATTTTATGATAAAATGAAAAACTCGAGCCAAATAGATAAATAATAATGATAATCGTTAGTAAGTGCCACCACAGAGAAGCTAGCTGTCTCGACTCTGTCCCATGCATATTGCATTTTTTAAAAACTCTTCTTGATCTCTCGCTCGTCCGTAGCACGTATTAGCATCGCAAGCAATGCTGTCTGCGGCAATCCTTTTGTAACATTTCTTAATCTATTGGTTCTAATACCTATGATCTTTCTTTTAAGCTATAATACGTATTCAGCGTCAGAAGAGAAAACAGGCTGTGCGCAGGCCGCCGGCCTCGGATATTTCATTAATATAATAATTATCATCAAAACATTAGAAAAGTACCAACTCACATATCTTTGTTGATTTTCTTGCAAGACATGTTTCACCTTTTTTTTTTCGCATGTTTTTATATTTGTTTTAACGCTCAAGATTGACTCTCTTTTCCACTGAAATTTTTGTTCAATTTCAGTACAGAAACTCTAACCAATTAACCATATTCCGTTTGATAAGTTTTTTTCTGTGGTAGCAAGATAATTGTAATTGACTTGGGTTCAGTAAGTACTCATGCAGTTGGCTGGTTATTTCGGATAAATGCATTCAAATAGCGACGTGTGGTTATGGCTTAATGAAAATCAAGACAATATTCTTGGATCTAGTTCGAAATGCTTCTCACAGCCATTAGTACTACCTCAATAGTGCCATCATGGTACGATAACAGCCTAAGGCGAATAAAAAGTTACTATGCATGTATTTTTTTCGATATGAACTGAGTAAAACATTGCTTGAAATTATTGAATTTACATCACTTAAATATATTCCTTACGCTTTAGGGAGTCTTTTTAAAACAAGAGACTAGTCAATGTAATATGTGCGCGCGTCATGATCGGTAAACAATCGGTGAATAAAAATGGTTTTTCTTTCAATTTTACAGTTTTCCTTTTCATATGTCACTTGAGTAAGTGGAACCGACATTAGAACTGAAGATGTAAAGCCTCTTCACTGACAAGATGTAGTGTAAGTACAAGAGATCACTAACACCAGATGATCATTTGAAGTCCAGAACTAAGCAAGTAATGTATAAATCGAACTTTACTTTCTCTCGCTGGTGCTATGCACAAAAACATCCTTGACACTTCCATTAATAAAAAAAAATTGGCTATGATATTATGTTTAATAAAGAATTCAAGGCTTATCTCATGTGCTTCACTTTAAGAAGGGTTGGATAGTCTTCTATTTTCATTCTAACAACAAGCGCGAATTGATGAACCAATGAACACTGATGATGCGCAAACGCCGTAGGAAATATTCTCAAATTTTTAGTATTTTAGAAGGAATCGATCACAAACTAACGCTGAAACTTTCAATTAAGAAAGGAAAATGACTTCAAAAGGTTGTCGGCTTGTGATTAACGTCTTATGCCAAAACCATAAATATCTAACCAATCTAACCGCAAATGGTGAAGATAGTCTTCTACTTTCGATACTTGAAAAATCAAAATGTGTATAGCTTTTATCCGTAATGAATCCTAGGTGATGAATGCTTCTCTAGTGTAGTGTGTGTACGAATGATTTTATCCAGAGTAAATTTGTGGCTCTTTACATCAAAAAACCTTTTAACTTGTTTTAGAAGTAGCGGGCTAGACTGCTTTTTATATTATTGATGGAGTATAACTATAAATTTGTCCGCATCATCCACGAGACTTACGCTTGAATATTTAACGAAACCGGGTTTTCTTTCTGTGAGTCACCTGCCATCACTTGGGCTTGCATCTGTTGTGGATCTTGTTTACTTATACTTTTTCTAAACGAGGATTCAGTAAACCGCTATAGTCCAGAAAAAACCAGCAAAAAAGTCAATGACCAATAGAGTTTAATTACTCAAGAACTGAAAGATTGTACTAACTTGACTTGCCTTGAGAAGACCGGTACAGTCGTCCTAACTGAGAGTATACCTCTGAAAAAGGTAGATAATACATTTGTTTCATTTTAGATTTCTTCATGCTTCGCACAGGTATCACTGTTATAGAAAAAATTCTCATTTTTCGCCTCGTCAATCTCAATCATTTACCGCCTTACTTCACGCTTATTACACACACAAAATCATGCCCCTGGTATAGCTAGAGATCGCCTTCCACAGCTCAGTTTTATCTGTATACAAGTCGATTGCTTTAGTATAACCTGAGTATGGAGAATCGGACGAATATTCAGCTAAACCAGCCACGAGGGGTTTTATGTACCACGAATCAATTGAAACTCCCACCCTCCGACCCCCCGGGACAGGGCGGGGAATTTAACAGTCGCGTAGTTTTAAATTTAGCACTTTTCCCCGATCCCTGGAGAAAGATTTGCTGTTAAAATTGTTGAAGTTGTTGCTATTAAAATTGTTAAAACTGTTGAAGTACACGTTTAATCAATATTAAATTCGTTTTGTAGACCGCAGAAAAGCAGTAACAGCCACCAAATACAGTAAATATTGTGTATTAAACATGAGTACATCTTATATTTGGAAACCAGACAATTTATTATTGGCAGAGCGAATTTTGTTCAAATTTTTCTATTTACGTACCGTCGTCAGTGAAATTAACCTTTTTCATAATGGCGGCAGCTAATTAGCATAATGTTTTTAAAGAATCTGGAACTCTATCAACTTCACACTATTTGACAAGACGTGCCGTCAAACAAACAAACAAACAAAAAATAAGAAGTAGTAGTAGTAGTCTCGGACATGCTAAATATATACCTACTAGACAAATTGACACAAAAGAAAACAATAGAATTAGTGTCTACTAACGGCTCTATTAGACTAATGACTATTTCATTGGTTCATTAAGTGCCATCTGCAATTTAATTAGGTGAGCTTTCAACCTCCATTCAACACCATTCCTTTCAGATCTATCGTTATCAATGTTTATTGAAACAGGTGTATAATAATTAGTCACAGAAAAACTAGTCATAAGAAAAACTTACGGAGAACCATTTCTGCCATTTCCCTCTGCACTCCTCTCCCCACGACGAAATTTGAATGTATAGATTGATAACTTACTAATGGGCATTTCAGTAGGAATTGCACTGGCTGGCATAATTTGCTACCATGCACTACCAGATTGTTTTGAGTGGCTTCTACTGTCAGGCAAATTTTACCAATTGTCTCTTTATTCCCAGGAGAGTAGAAAAATCTGAATAACAAAGAATTTTCACAATTAAAGCATTCTGGTAGTGGTAGTATGGTACTCAATGATGTAATCGTCCTGTTCATGGGATTTCACTCGCTTCGTCGTCCTGCATCGTCCTGCATCTCTTTGTGAACGAGATTTTGAGTGTTTTTCAGACTATAGGATTTCCATATTGACTTTCAAACCTTTAAAACTATATGTCAAGATACTTATATAACAAGTAAGGTTATTTATTTGCTTTATTTCATAAGTTATAAGATCTTTTGTGATATTAGCTTTAGAAAAAGGTGATTTGAAGACAGCTAACCTGTTGTTGTCATGTTTATTGTCTGTTTTTACTTACAAAACGGTTTTCGGTTTTGCTTGTTGGCTTTCTTCTGTACTGGGGGACAGGTATTGAAGTTATTTTTGCATAAATGTTGAAGATTATTGGACATTTGTTCATTTTGTTCATACATGTTTGAACGTGATGTTGTTGTGTTGTTGTTCAATGCTTCACAGCAGTAGCTTGCAAACGCGTGGCAGCTTACAAACACGCGCGGACCATCACACAGCGAAAACCGAACAAATTTAATAGATAAAAGATTAAATTGGTTTTTTGACTTCGAATCTTTAGGATTACACTTGTAAAAATAAACAAATATCAATATGTTAATTTATGAGAGGTTATACGAGTGGCACAGCTTCCAGTCAATTCATCTAACTTTCGAAATTTCCTAATAAATTTTTGAAATTTCCTAATTTTATTTGTTAAGGTTTGTTTAAAGAAATCTTACGTTCTGATCAGTTGGTCGTGAATGAATTTCGTGACATGCTTTGCTATAAATACTCTTTCTACAGGTTCTTTTTGATTTGCCTTTAGTGAAAAACAAACACAACAACAATCAAACAAACTCGTTTGGATAAAAGATTTTAGTCCTTAACTCGCATTCACTCTAAAAGCACCTTTTTCGACAAAAATCATTTCAAAATACTAGGTTTACGTAGATCAAAAATAGATATAATAACTCATGTCGATCGTTTCTTTCCTCAGTTCACGTTATTGACAGCCGAACGACAAATCAACATGTGAGGACGATCTTATTGGAGCTTAAGAGGTTCGCTCCCGTACCAGGTTGCTAGGTAAGCGGTAAGCTTAACAAAAACCGTTTTGTGATGGTGGGTTCCGGATTTTGTACGGTGTTTATTCAAAGATTTTATTCTCATCATTGTTCTTGCTAACCTGGCCCACCTGGTCCCTCCCCTAGTCTAAATTGCCGCTAGCAAAGCTTTTGTTTAAAATTAAGGTTTTATCAAAGTTGTTATCGTTGTTATGACAACCTTAAACCATATTAAAATTGTGCTTAATTCGTCAATATGACAATGATTTGTGATTAAATCTAATCTCTTGGATCTTTCGACTGTGGATTGTTGATTAGTTTTTAAAATGAAGTCCTATATCTACATATTCCAATACAATTTGTGGCATAATTTATTTGCGAATTTGTTTTGGTGCCTGTACTTGTACTTGGATATACCATGTAGTTATTCCTAACTAGTAAGACTAATACTGAGATTTACTGTAGTATAGTAAAGTAACTCCCAACAACTCCTCACCCCCTCCCCCCTCAGATTAGTAACTTCCTACCCCCTCCCCCCTCAGATTAGTAGCTCCTCACCACCTCCCCCCTCAGATTAGTAGCTCCTCACCCCCTCCCCCCTCAGATTAGTAACTCCTCACCCCCTCCCCCTCAGATTAGTAACTTCCTACACCCTCCCCCTTAGATTAGTTTCTTATCCTCCAGTCTGTAGTTGCAGCCAAGAACACAGTTTGACAATATAATGAGAGTTTATTTGCATAGGAGCAGCGGGATCATAGGGAGATTATATAGGAAAACTAAATCGCGCATTTTAAAAAATGTTCTACTAGGGGTTTTTTACTTGATTTTTCGGTATTCTCGTGTTACTTAGCACACCATCTCGGACTTTAAGTACAGAAAATAGATAAAATACAATGGTTTGATTTCTATTTTCCATTTTATCTTTTATCTAAAGTGGGCTCTCTGTGGCTTGATTACGAAGTTTGTTTTGCCTCCAAAAACGTATTGTCCAATCACTGGAGGTCATTACCTAATATCACACGAGGTCACGCCAGACCTGATAAACTCTCATTGTAATTATACGTTTTGTGTGGCTAACTTTTAAAAATGTTCCGTTTAGGCCATTCCTTGATTGCATGGATTTAAGAACATATTTAAATTTACGCGTGGCAAGTTAAACTAATCTAAATAGCTAGGGTAGCTCTCCACTACCCTATATCCATTTTCAACGCCACACTTCCGCCTTTTTAACACGTCAAACATAACATGCCCGACTGAGGACGTAACGGTAAAGGTTAAACAATTGCAAGGAAACTAACCAATAGTGTCTTCAGAAACAGTATTAGTGACAGAGGAATCCTTTCCTTAGTCGTGGCCAGCGTTAAAGAAGCCTGTTTTGATGGATCAGACGAACGCTATGTTTAACTTAATTATGTTAATGGAAAGAGTATATATATGCAGAAATCACCACAAGGAGATTTCTGCATATATATACTCTTTCTATGATTTATTCACGTACTTTGCATGTTAATGGAATATGGTTTGTTTTCTAGGGTTTGATGCAGCTGCCCATGGAACTGTAAAGTTTCCGGAACATGGTTCGTTGTCGTTTAAAATGGTTAATTCCTCGTGTTGGTTTAGTGTTGGTTCTTGTATCGTTCATTCAACTGATAGCATATGTTAGTGTTGTGACAAAGACAACTCCCACTGACTGCCCTTCTGTCAGAACTATCATCAAAGAAATAGTCAAAGAGAAAAACATTCCATTGAATTGTGCTTCTGCAACAAAGCAGCCTGTCAAACCTACATCTAAATCTTCTAGACCATTTACACCGATTACTGGTGTTAAACGTGACGTGAACGAAGAGTTGCGCAAAGAAAGACAACATTTAGCTATCAAGCTCAAGAAACTAATGCTTGATTTGTTAGATACACAGAGAGACGTAGTGACCTTAGCGCCGATATTCCATCGTGTAGGACAACACATCAGTGCTGTTAATGAGTTATTACGAGATATAAAAGAAAAAGAGACATTTGTCGACAGAAAAAATGCCCAAACTTTTAGCAAAAAGACTTCAAAAAGCGTTGTTTGTCCGGAGAAGTTCATGGGCTCGGACCTTTCACACGGTTATCCGTGGTTTCGCACCGGATTTGTTACCTTGAATTGTACCAACAGTGTACCAACACACAAACTGATTACCATTATACTCCATTATAGCACACAACTACCTCAACCCTCGCATGGTTTAATGAAAATTCTTCAAAACATAGCCATGTTTTATCCTGGAATAAATGTCATTATATCTACTGGAAAAGAACAAGAATCTCTCCAGAAAAACGTACTAGAATCACGTCTTAAAATTTCCTTATCAGTTAAAACTTTAAACTCTAAAAACCAAGGACAAATATGGAATTCCTTACTAAATGACGTCATAACACCATATGTATTCCTAGGTAGTGACGTCACTCATTTTACCGATGACGTCGATTTTATAAGGCTTATACGTGTGATTAGTACAACTGAAGAAGTAATTATTGCTGGAGGTAGTTATCGGAACCAAAGAGGCAAGTGGGATATTGGATGTTTACAGACAGTGTTTCGTAACTGGACAATGCATTATCGTGGAGGATATTATCATTCGTTTCAAGAGTGCGTTGTGTGTGATCATCTTGAAGGGCCTTGGGTGGCTGACACTGAGA
This sequence comes from Heteractis magnifica, assembly GCA_011763375.2. Lineage (NCBI taxonomy): Eukaryota > Metazoa > Cnidaria > Anthozoa > Actiniaria > Stichodactylidae > Heteractis > Heteractis magnifica. Next base: position 5,038 of record JAADYU020131325.1, on the reverse strand, counting down.
AACTCAAGAAACTAGGCTTCGATCAAAAGTGAGTACCAGAATCAAGGAATATCTTTTTATAAGGTCATGAATTCTTTTTTCCGCTCTCTGTTTTAGGGGCGGAATTCCAGTTTATAATATATACACACATGCGCGCGTGCGCAGGCCTGTGTAACACCCGCATTTGACGTGGTATGTATTGCGTCTATGTCTTTCGCGCGCATTTCACCTACAATAGATTCAGCCATTTTTTTTGAGGTGAATTTCCAAAGTATTTTCGTACCCAAAGCTCCTCGGATCTTTCTCAAAGAGGTCTGGATGCTAGAATCATTTCAACCCTGTGACGTGATGATAGCCATGTTGAATGCCTGAGCCAATAAATCTGCCATCCAACATGGCTGCCGTCACGTGAGCTTTTCTCTTCAGTCTATATATTTTGCAAACACTTAAGGCTCGGACATACGATGCGACGTTGCTTGTAACGGGGAAATCGCACCGCGTGTCCACCCGTCCAACTGTTGCGCGCGACGTCGCAGAAGTAGAAACGAGTTATAAGACTTTTTCTTGCATTTGCAGGCTCCAATATGGCGTCTTCCATGACTTGTTCTTGCGACTCAAGAACACCGCTCCAGCGAGCTTAGCGGTCACGTGTCCTGACGTCATGTTCAACATTTATACTAGTCCTGTCGATGACGCTTCTTATGTTCAACTTACAAACAAATGGGACATCAAGAAATGGATAGAGGCAGATGGTAAAGTGCGCTGGTATGGGTGTAGACGCGGGTACCAGCACAATGCAGGCTCCTCTACCTGTAGTCTGACCAAAGGCTTAGGCAACCCTCCATGCGAGCTGGAAAACCTCGCTGATGCTATCAAGTTTATTATGAGAGAGTGTGAACAAGCTGGCATGTTTTGTGAATTACAAGAAGGAACTCTACTCGGTAATAACCTCTCTCTCTTAAGACATAACTGATTGAGATTGGTGATCAATATCTTATTCTTTGGATACCAAATTGTGATGAAAAAGCAGATATTTTCTTCTCATTTCCATTTCCACTCATTTTTTCAATTTTAGGTGCTGTTAAATTCAACAAAGTTCTTCCCTGGGAAAGAGATGCAGACATTACATTTCTTACAGCAAACTACACCGCGTTCAAAAAGCTTGCTCCAAAGTTCTCCGCAGAGGTATTACCGCAACTTAATTCTAAGGTCGCTGTTCTGCGCGGAATCGCGCGCTCATCGATGCATCAGTACGTAATGAGTGTGCGCAGAGTGAGTAAGCGTAGTTCTTGCGTAGTGCATGGTGACGTTGCGCGCGCATGTTGATGGGAGGGACATTCGAACGAGAGTGGATCATTCTGAATCATTCCTGCCCAGTGTTGTAGTCCTTGTACTAAGAGAAAAACAAACGATTCGTGTGGCAGATCCCCTCACATCTCTAAGAATGCTAATTTCCTCTCTAGGGCTACTCTCTGTCTGACGATGATCCATCGCTTTGGTGCTGTGTAGACGGCCGACAGGCAGGGGGGAAGTTTCGAGTTGGTGTACCAGGCTTTACAATAGAAATTTATGGCCAACACATGATGGAATCAGAACTGCTAGCAGCGAGTGGACAATCACCTACCAAGGTATTCAATCATTACTCGTTTGTCTAATATTACTACATTATCACGATTGAAAGAAACTATTCATTTTTAGACCCTCTAGGGTAGAATTTGGTTCAAGTTTATTATCTATTTATGTTAACAGATCCATTTTGCTGGAGAGTGGGTCAACGTGGTCCGTAATCCAGGGCTGTACGCGCGCAATCGCTATGGCCCTAATCACTTCAGGCATGCAGAACACTGGATGGATTTAGGCTATACCACTGGATGGTCATTTTATCGACATACTCAGTTCAGCCAGTGTCCCAGTCCCGGTCACTCAGCCTGTCTGGACCAATACCCAGCTGATGGCAATATGCAGTTTAGTGATTATACAACACTATAGGACTCCTTGTTGTCATGGCTACCGTTCCCTATCCCTCGCCACCTTACTTCTTGTGTGATAACCCCACTCCCACCCCCACCCCAACACGTGTCTCAGTTCTTTTGGTATCGTGGGGGGTGGGGTGAGGTGGAGAATTAGTTGCCGTCACGTGATTAAATCGCAGCAGGGACGTGGCAAAGTTTATAGCAACATCAGCAGTTATATACCATTTATTTTGGATTCAGTTTAGAACATATTTTTATCTCTGCCAAAATTGAATTATTATTGTATGTTTGATATTTTATGGAAAAAAAAACCATTTCTAAGTGATATGAAAAACAAATTATCAAGGAAAGCACGTTTCACGTTTTATTGGTGATCGTGCTGTTGAAAAGTTAGCGGCATTTAGACTGTTTGTGGAGGTATTTTAGGTATAGGTTAGAAAGTTGTAACTCTGTTTTGAAATTAAGGAGAAAATTTTACACCAAAGTGGCATGTATGGAATCTTGAATTTTACCCCAGTGATATAGTTTATTCTATAGTTGATATTGATACTTAGAAATTTTTGTAAGGAATCCTTTTATGAATCTAGTTCATTACAATCCTTCGTCAGGTAACTGTTTTGATAAAAAAATACCGCTTTTCAAAAACTAGAAAGCCCCACAGATTTGGCGGTGCGAGGGTTGAGAACCGCATAAATTGTATTGGAAAAAATAAAAAATAATAGTGCCGTCTATGCATAAGTAATACAGTTTAGTAGATCAAACACAGTAGTCTATAAGAACATCTCTGTTATTTCAGCTTTCTCTCAGTCTTTGGACTTTTATCTCTCTTATTTGTTCTTTCACCTTTTGATGTCCCAACGGCTCAGTGTTCGACCTAATAACAACCTCATGCAGGGTAAGAACACCATAGCAACTGTCACGTGATCATCCCCAACTGAACGGCGTAAAGCCTCGAAACTTCTTAATCCTAATTTAATCAGATCTGTGTGAATATTCATCATCACGTTCATTTTCTTGGCCTTGACGCAGCTTAACGTAAGCGTCATTCACCATTATCTTCAAACCTGTCCATAGTACATTTCGGTCATTGCTCTCTGTTACCATGACGACGTTAGTGAATGCTCTGTTTGTAACAATTTCTAATTGTAAAACATATCGGGTTGATATCAGCTGGAGGCATTAAGCATGCTAAATCATATAAAAAAATTAAAATTAAACCTTAAATCCCTCCCTCCTTTTAACCCATTTTTAAAATGATACCCCCCCCCCCCCCCCCCCCCCCCCCCCTAAAAAAAAAAAAAAAAACAGCAAAATCTTCTCCTGCGATGCTTTCTGATGTGTAAGGATGAGATTAAATATGAAATGTGATATCATATAAGATTTCAGTAGGCGTTTGTAATGACTCACACACGAAAAAAGTGTTACTGAGGATGTGAACTGAGTTGGTTTATTGACCAAAGCTAATGGATCGTTAAACCCAAGATCGATTAGATTTGAAGAATTACGTGCACAGGTATATGTGAAAGACTTAATTCTGACGTGCAGTGGTAAGAGCGAAGGAAACTGAAGAGACAGGAAAATATATTACCCTAACTTCATCGCTGGCACTTTTAATGTTTTCATATTTTGAACAGTCTTTCAGAACATTTCAGGCGTATTTAGGACACGGACCCAAGGGCCCTGCCCCCCTTTTATTTTGGGATCTCTCAAACCTCGTCTGGTTAGTCATAGAGGTTTCTCTTGTGCAGAAGTTTTCGCCCTCCCGATTCCTGGATCCGCTCCTGCAGAAGCAAGATTTTTATAAAGAAAATTAAAGAATCTTTTAGGATTAAAATAGCAGTGGGATGGGATTTGAACACTCATATCCAACCACAATAAATGGGACATGAAACGCACTAATAACAAGCATGTTGACGCTAGAGACTTACAGTAATTGAAAAGTGTGAATTACGATTTGAAATTATTTTGCGACAAAATAATAAAAAAAAATGAAGAATATGTACTAAGAAATGAAAAGGAGATATAATGAGGTTTGAGAAATTAGATATCAGACGAATAAAATTAATTTGTATCGAGACGAAACTGAGTTCTTTCAAAGATTTAAAGGACAAACAAAAAGTTAAATGAAATAGAAGTTGATGGCTGAGATGATGGAGGGTACTGAACACAAGTTAGACCAATAACATGGTGAAACAAAAAACTGAATTCATCAAAGAAATTGAGCTAAATTTCTTAGAAGGACAAAGAAGTTAATTCCCAAACTGATCATTTGATTACTGTGCGTGGAACACACTAGATTTCTAGTAAACACTAAGGCTCTGGGATTGGTCGATCCTTTCTACAGACTGGCCAAGCGGCAAATGGCTATTCTAAATATAATACGACTAGCTAATCCTGTTGACACGGGCTTTTGAGAAGAGGCATAAAAAAATCATATTCTTATTAAAAGAGAGTAATATTTGTTAAAAAAAAGTCCAATGTGTTTTCCTTTTCCCGCTGGGAATGGGATGATTGGAGAGCAGGAAAATTTGCCTGCCCGCGTATTGAAGTGTTTTGGATGTCCCGATGACATATGACCGAGATGGGATATGGACTGACTGACGTATATCTTTGAGAGCATTGGAATTGTGATGGATGGATATGGAGACTAAGCTGGGCAGAAAAATCAGAAGATTATTAACATATTGGCCTGTTTGATTTCATTTCATTATTGCACTTTATCGCTAAGGCTTTTAAGAAATCCATTCGAATCAAACGTATATGAAAAATATTATGAAATAAGTATGAATACATGTCCAAATTGATTAGATGTGCGATCAAAACTGATTTTTAATGGTCAGGAAGGACTGACGTGTTAGTTCTTAATATAATTCGTTTTTTTCGGAGCTAGCTCCACTGTAACATCCCATATTCATTCTCACCAGCCGGCAGATTTGTATGATATCAAGTCACGGCTAAAAGTGCAGATATGAAAAGCTGTGGAACTAAAAATGAAAGAAGGCAAAGAACGGAAGGAAGGAAGGAAGGAAGGAAGGAAGGAAGGAAGGAAGGAAGGAAGGAAGGAAAGAAAGAAAGAAAGAAAGAAA
>JAADYU020131214.1:0-11533 GCA_011763375.2 Heteractis magnifica | reverse complement strand
CAGGAAAACGTGAGGCTAACACAATTGTTTTGATTTGTTTTATGCTACTAGTGGGCTGTCACTATGAGAACTGTACAGGGCTTGAAATAATGGCCAGTCAACAGACATTGCCCGGTCAAAAATGGGTTTTGCCTGGTCAAATCCTTGGGAGGCCAGACATTTTGTCCAGTCACATCAAACAAAGTACAAGTTTTGGTAGTTTCAAGTTATAGCCAAAGTTTAGTGGTGTCAACAGACATTGCCCAGTCAAAAATGGGTTTTGTCCAGTCAAATCCTTGGGAGGATAGACATTTTGTCCAGTCACATCAAACAAAGTACAAGTTTTAGTAGTTTCAAGTTTAGGCCAAAGTTTAGTGGTGTCCGAGCAAAATTTGGCTTGGCCAAACAACTTGACCAGCACCAGCTGGAAAATTATTTCAAGCACTGCTGTAGCAGTCTAGTCACTCAGAATGCAGGATTTGTGATAACCTACTAGTTTGTTTATATTAATTTCATTTATTCACATTACCAATGACAAATGCTTCCTTGAGCTGTCCTTGTGAGTTATACCAGGGAGGGCGACCTGAAGTTTATTGCATACAAAAAGTTTTAATTTACTGTGTTTTCAAAAAATAACATCAGATCATTTAATAATAATATCTGTTCATTTTACTTGTGTTCTGAAAAAAAAAACTATTTCATTAATTTCCATGTTATTTTATTCCATAACATAGTTACTTGTATCACTTAAAATTCAAGCATTACTTGTGTTTGAATGAGCAAATAATAAATAATTTCTCAATTTTTCATTTTCTTAACTTTTAAATGTTTTTTAAAAGTAGTATTTTATTGTCACAAGGTTTTTTAATTACTTGTGTTTGGCTATAATATTTTGATGTTGAATAAAGGTATTATTATTATTATTACTGTTATTATTATTATTATCACAGTAAATAAAACTATATGCTTACATACTACTTAATAGCCAAACAGGGAACAATCCACATAACCTATGAGCTGTATATGGAAACTCTGAGTGCAATAAGAAGATATACTTTTGTATCAAAGATATAAAGAGAGTAGAAACTTCTTTTTTTATATATCAATACGTTTTACAGAGAATTTAAGTTTTTATGCAATCTCGTAATCATACGAAGCATAAACCCTATAGTGAGTTCAATGACGCTCAACAGCTCTTAGGTTCATTAACATAACAATAGCGACTAGGTGTTTATATGATAACAGGACCTTTTGACTACTCATTCATTCATGAACATGTTTTTAAAGCTGCATAAAGTTTAACAGCTGATTAGTTCAGTGTAGTCTTTTATAGTAAAAAGATATTTTAATTTGACTCTTTTCTTCCACGCTGTTATCGCGTGATTACAAATAAGAAAAATATTAAATGATTTATTACGTCCAGCAGTCTAGTAAAATATTAGGCTGGTCGACTGAATCACAGTCCAAAACAACTGTTCAAATCCTATTTAACCTACCAGCAGTGTAGATAGTTTTATTGCTTCTACGAAAGACCATGACACTGCTGGACTTTGGCTTCATAGGTGAAGAAGGAGGCAAAGGAGGCTGCTCTTCAATGCTGGGAAAAAAACGTGCAAAAACACAGCAAAAACATTATAAAACGGTTCTGAGATGCCTTAACATAGAAGCTTGGGAATTAATGGATACACTAATACCTCTCAGTGCTTCCAGAACTATCGCCATTTGGAGAAATTGGTCGTGTTTCGAGGTTCACTTGGAGTTCTTTTGATTTCGAACTGCCCGCCATGTTGTTTTAAGCGCGCCAGCACCACGTGGACCTCGTACGCATGCTTCATAGTTCCTCCGCTGACTGGGAAGTTCCGTCATGCCGTGTCACGCTGTCACGAACGCTGTCACGAACGCTGTCACGCACGTAATCAATGCAATTGTATTTACAAACAAAGTGGCATGTATCACGTACTTCGGTGTCACCTGTCATCATCAAAAACTTCCTTTGTCAGAGTCGTTGTCCGTGATTTTGGACGAACAGTCATGAAAACTGAAAAATGCGTTTCCTTTAGTATATTTTTTCTAGACATCCGGTGTACTTTGCTATTATCTGGAAGGTGAAGTTTGTGAGATGGCGGCCGTTTTTGGAAATGAAGAAATCTTTCAAATTGTGCTGCAATTCAAAAAAAATTACTAGTACATATTAAAAGAGTTAGCGAATATGAAATAATATTTTGTAATGCTTAAAAATACATTGAAAGTGCCGTTTTTGGAATAAAACTTGTTATAACTCCACATCGCAAGAAAATATATTTTATGAGAGTGATTTTTCATTTGATATTGCTAGTAAAAACTTGAAAGTCGGCCATTATCCAAAACATTTTGATTGATCAGACCCTGTTGCCATAGTTCGTGAAGACTGAGTATGGAAATGTTTCCTATTTGAGCCTAAAATTGATCGCCAAGTGAACAAGAGGCTATCTTAAAGCAATATCCGGCCCAAATGAGTTCTTAATTAGATTCATGAAAACATAATTGTTTGGTTTTTGCTACACCGGGGTAACGGCAAAGGCTTAGAAAAGACTACAGAAAAAGACAGTTTAAGCTGCAAATTTATAGCATATGCCCTTAACCACGAAAAAGAATTTGGCCATATCTAAAAAATGATAACAAAAACGAGCAAGTTTTTACTCGGATGACGCTGGTGATTTGGAACATATGGTTCACTGTTATTGGAAGTCTTTTGGGGGTTTAGTAGGAATCAAAATATTGATGGCTATCGTATATGCGGTGGATAGATAGGTTGGTTGCACAAGCGCGACACGTACGGAATTTCGAAAGCAGCGTAGGAGGGTAACTGATTGAATTAAACATGAGCCAACTGTCAAATCTTACTTGAAAGAGAGAGAGAAATATGTTGGTTCAGATGATTTAACATTGAAACTAGATCTTAACTGTGTTTTAGAAGTTTGACTTTTGAGCTCTAAACTTTCAGAACTGAAAGGTTTGGTCAAGTAAAATGCTGTCACATGAATTAATCTGACAGGATTCGGGTTTGACAGAAACCAATTTTGGCACGGCTGGTTGACGAACTTTTGTTTCTCGACAAAACCACTGTATGCATTAAAAAGCCTTTGTAAAGACACTGCTCCAATAAGAAAGGCGTTCATAACGAGCTCAACTGTTACTGTGGTAACCTCGAAAAGATCTTGAAATTACTGCTATTTCAGACCTTGGTACTTATCGGTCCATGAAAAATATTCGAACTTGACTATGAATACTGTGGTTGCTAGAATGTCAACATCGATATCGCTTTAGTTTGGTCCAAAAATCGGGAAAATTCTTTGAGTAATGATAGAACCCTGCTACATTATTGCATTTAAAATTCATAATTTGTCTAAGTCTTTATCACATTTTCCTAAACACAACGGTTTCATAAACTTTGTCAAAATGTCACTGCCATTTAAGTCGTGTTAGCCATATTCAGTTGGAAATAGCCCTAGCTTTAACGTCAAATCACCACCCTCGTTGGAAATTAAAACTCAATATTTCAAAACATGTCAAGTCAGAAGAAGGAAAGAAAGGAATGGTGGGTGGTATGACAATAGAACAAATAAAAAAATATCACCTCTGAAGGAGGAATAAAAAGTGCAAAAACGAAGTAAATAAAACCCTCGTATATGGAAGTTCCACGTGGAAAATTTTCCCAGTTGCTTGCCGAAGCCAATGAAATGCGAGCTCCATTTAAACAGATTGTCAAAAGTAGCCAATCAGAGACCGTCAATATATTGTAAATTACACAAACATAGGGCAACGCACTGCCGCATACACGCTTTCATCTGTCATTAGTGTCAAAGTCTGTTCGGCTTCGGTGCAGGTTTCGCAAACACTACTTGTTCTAGCCTCAATCTCTTGATAAATTTTTATTTCAACCTAGTGCTAAAGAGGGACACTGCAGGAAAATAGTTTAAGGAGAAATGCCACCTCATTCGGCCCGGACGAATAGGAACAAGAGATACGGTAAGTTACAAATTAGACGCGAGCCAGTCATACCTTCAAACCGTTCAAATGTACAACGCATCTTCTTAAATGAATGGGTACCAATGTCACAAGGCTGACGAACGCTCTGGGATTTTTTCCTGGTTGAACAAAATCAAAGCTGTTTTTTGAAAAACTTGGCTCAAGTTCTCTGGGGAGAGAGTTTGCATTGTTTGATAGTAAGTGAGCAGGACGTTTATGTCTTAAACAACTTTCTGTCGTGATTTGAATTGCTCCAGCGAATTTGTTGACAGCTCTTTTGACTCGAGATCAATAGACACTGAATATTGTAGTCTTCGAAGAATGCGAACTCACTCACAGTTTAGATATTGTAGTACCCTTATCGGGCTTCCCTTTGAATATATTTATTAATAATCTTTTAACTCATTATCTCGCTTGTAGGAGACGATATGGACAGCGATAGAGAAGAAAACGAAAGTCGTTCACGTGCCCATTCGAGCCCTAAACGGCGAAGAGGCAACCTTCCAAAAGACTCTGTCAACGTTTTGCGTTTATGGTTGTGGGAACACAGGTTCAATGCGTACCCATCAGAAGCCGAAAAGCAGTATCTTTCTAAGGCTGCTAACCTCTCCGTCCTCCAAGTCTGTAATTGGTTTATCAATGCAAGGAGAAGGATTCTGCCCGACATGATCAGGAGAGAGGGTCGAGATCCGAGTAACTACACTATCACAAGAAGAGCAAATATGAAGACCCACAGTTCCGCGTTTCAACGAAGTGTGTCCGAAATTTCCAAAGAATACGAAAAATCTTACTCAGACGAGGACAGAGAGTCCTTAATATCAAGCCCAATTTGCGGCTATGAAGGACATAATTTAGAATATTATGAGAACTCGTATCAGTTTTCAAAAGACAGTCTAGAGGCACAGCCCTCTCCACCCTCGTCGACTGGCGAGGACGACGATATCGATCAGGGCTTTGATGGATTCAGCAGTATAAATTTATTAGTAGAAGTGGCTTTGAACACCGAGGCATTTCGACGAGAACACAAAAAATGTCTCCAAGAAGTCCAGTCTTTGTCATGTTAACTCGCTCATTTTGAATTGATAAAACAACTAGAGGGTATCTCATTGTACCGGGGGTTCATTGTACAATGTAATGAATTATAAATTGTTCTACTATCAAAAGAGAAAATGTGAAGTTGACATCACAAAAGCCTGTTGTGCGTTTTAATTTTGTTTTACTTAACCCAAACGTGTCTGTTCGTGTTTGAACGAGGAACACTCTCTCAAAATCTCATTTGGGGGCGCCTTACGAGTGTAAATTGTGGGTTGAGTTATGATAATCACCAATTTGGACTTACATAGCAATATGCATATTATTCTTTGTTTTTCTCGGATCCTGAGTAAATAGGCTGCTTAAACAAGACCTATTTGACAGACATTTGGTATCAAATGATACACAGTCACCAATGAACCTTTTGGTCAAACAAGTACATCTTTCAGCGTGACCAAATTGCTGCTATGCAGAGCGCAGCAAAACGGGAACCTTTTTCGAACCCACCCCCAAATAATGTGCTTGACAGGTTAAGAAGCTTGGTATCGATGTCTTCTTTTAAACCATCTTTATTTTGTCCCTGCCTTCTCGGGTGTTCGCCTCTGTTTCGGACTCGTAGACTACAAGATCTCACTATATACATCAGAATACATGACCCGCTACTCTCCGCCTTTGACAACTACCAATATCCACCCAGACGAATCCGTAGAAACTAATTAAGCATACTTAAGACCTTGACTCTTTCTTTGGCCTTAAAGACCTTGAAAGCCAAATCTAGACTTCCTGTCATGCTTCAACTATAAACTTACTTGAAACCAAAGAACTTGGAAACCGGTAGAAAAATTTTCTAGTGGCTGTCAGTTTATTCAGTGACTGACAGCATAAGCCCTTATGATGATGAATTCAAGTTAAAAGAAAAAAAAATCTTCAACGAAGAGAAAAATTGCTTCTGAAGAGTGGCATAGAAAACACCAAAGAGTTGAAAAATTGCCCTTCTGATGTTTGTTTTTAAGACTCAGTAGAATTCTAATGAATCTTTTTGTTACTAGTAGTTATTGACATTTAGAAAAGCCATGTGGAATAGAATATGTCAATGACCTGCTGGTATACGCTCGTTTTACACTACACTCAAGCTCTGATTATCTCCCAGTATCTATAATGTTTCCTAATCAGACGAGATCAGGCAAACAGCAGACTATAAGTACTCAGTCCATCTTTCTCTTGATAGTCACCCGTATTTCCTCCTTTTTCAAGATAATTTATCATCTTTATTTAGTACTCCAGAAAATGAACGGTAAAATATTATTTCACATGTGCTTGTCAAACATTGTGGTAAAATATTAAAACTTAAAAGCTCTTGTTTCCACAGCAGTAGAGAACCTTTTCCTGTCGTCTCACATTATAAATGAACATTCGATTTGACAGAAAGAGGTTTTGGGTATCTCGTCTCTTTGCTGGAGAAACACGCAAGCAGAAAAAAATCATTTGGCCAAATTGTTTTGATTTTCTCTAAGCGTTAATTGCATTAAATTTATTTTGTCAGAGTCTCAAAAGGAACTCAAATTACGTGCCGAGAACCGTTACTCGAAAGTAAAAATGAGGCCAATTCTTTGGATGTAGTTTCGTTTGACATAGATGTGGTATTGCAGTTCGATCTTTTTTGACACTTTTTTCAAAACTTTAAAATAATATCTGGAGATCGTGTCACGCAACGGGAAGGTTTTGTAACGCTGTATAAAATGACAGCTCTGGCTTGTGAGTGGATTTTTGTGTTTATATATTATTTTAGGAACCTGTGCTTATAATACGACTTAGAATTTGTTTTAACAGCAAAGCGTAAAATTTTCCCCGCAGGACATTAATTTTAATCTACAGTAATTCTGTTATAAATATTATTTCCACATATATGGCACATTCACAAACCCAAACAAGAAGTCTAAATAACTATCTAATTTCACAAAACAGACTCGTTAAGACTCTAGACTCACTCAAAGGAAAAAACAATCATTTCCTGTCCTGTTTCGGGAGCCCGGCTTGTTATCCTAAACGATTGGGTATCGAATATTTGCAAGCAGCTTGACAGGAGACAACCACGTGTTCAGCGTCACAACACACTTGAAAAGAAATACCGGTAAAACCGAAAAGCCACCAGTCAACCCTTTAAATACAAATTCAAAGCTTCGACTTTCGATATTTATTTTCATTTAGACTTTTGTCCTTTGAGATTGAATGGCGAGTCAGTGGGACTTCTATCGTGCTTCGAGAAAATAAGAAAATTCTATTGGCGAGACTTGCTGTGTTAAGGGGATATCATTTCCTCTGTTCTGCAAAAGGGCGTACACAGCCGACAACACCTCGGACGCAAGTCTACCGTAAGGTCGTTTAACCTATTCAAAAACTAATCTATGAACCAGCCAAGGATTGAATGATCTTTTGATATTCAAAAGAATAGCTTAAACCACTTACTAACAATGCTATTGTAATTTTTCGTCGTGAAAGGGTTTCTTCAGAACAGCTGACGCTGGCATGCTTTGGCAAAACGGATTTGAAATTCAACGATAGTAAAGAAACCATGTATCTAGTCTTTGTCTGCATTGATTAGCTTAGGCAAAACAAGCCTGAGAAAAGTAGGAAATGCGCTCTCGAATTTCAGATGTCTTACTGGCTATCTCGCTCAAGCCAAGAGACATGCGACGCTTAAGATGTGGCCTCTCCTCGCGTCATTAGTAGTGCGCTTCTATCGTTTACCGCAGATGCAATCTTGAGCAAGATCCAGCATTCACGCTACAGCGCTATCCAAATTATTAATAATCAGAGTCAATTACTTTCTTTCGACTTTAGCGTTCTCAAACAAGAGAGAAATAAAATAAGATCCTGGTAGAACTCCAATAAGAATTCCCGACTATTGGCTGAACACAGTACGTAGGATTAATCTCGAATATATATATATATATGAACTGGTGTTCATGTGCTGTATTGCCTCAGGGACTTGCGACTACACCAAGAACAGAATAACTCGCGGATTTACAATCTGTAATGGCGATCGCTGGTATATGTGCTGCCGTTTTACATTTGACCTGACTTTTTCAGCCATCCATGAAGTGATCGAAGTGATCGCTCCGCCCATATCCCCTTCTGTCATCACCGGGGATTTACATGAGGTACAGGTCCGTTCTCGTTCGAAATGACCTGGATCACGTGAATAGCAAGAATAAGGAACCCCACTTAGCGCCTCAAGGGGTCTTAGGTTCTCGAAGCTTATAGGTTGTGATCAGATTGAAATTGCGTTTACTCTTGCTTCTTGATTCCAGACGGTCTTCCTTCCTCCACCAAGTGGAACTCAGCTAACGTCTTTTAACCACATAACAATTTTAATTGTTAAAATCAGTTCTGATTGGATCGTGCCAATTTTCCGTGGCCCCAGCTTAGAGATGAGCCCTTCGGGTCGTTCGAAGTTCGATTAAATTGATAAGTACATATTTAGTGACATCGCTGAAACAGAATTATTTGTCACGACTTCGAACCCAAGGTCTCCTACTGGTCGGCAGGCCGCATCCTTGTATAGTGAGCCCAAGGAAGATTGATGTACGTACGTACGGCTGACCTTATAGGGATCAACATTCCTTCAGTCACGTACTACTGCATGCTTTTTCTCGTTGGAGCACTCAGCGGCTTTATCTGGCCTTCAGAAGGGCGCGGTCCTGATCGAGGGGTTCCATGGGCGCGCTCGTATAGTAAGGTTTCTATCCCAAAAGCAAGTCTTAATCAGCTTCAAATTCTCTTTTGTCCCTACACAATAGTTTTCTTTAGGATTTTCCGACTTCAAGTCGTACTTTGGAAGTTTACAACGAGAGTTCGTTGGCGAATTTCGAACTTATTTCCTGCAGAAGTTCGATAATTCGTTAAAATCAACTTCAAGATTTACACTGACGAAGCTGCTCCACCAAAGAAGGGTAGTGCTTTGCCTGAGGATGGCTTCAAGGAGAAAAACAATAGTAGAATTTGCAAAAAAGACTGAATATTTAACGAATTACCGAACTTCCGCGGCTAGTAAGTTCGAAGTTCGCCAACGACGTTCGTTGTGAACTTCCAAAGTACGTACAACTTGAACTTCGGAACTTCCGAACGAACTTCGGAACTCACTCGTCAAAAGTTATGTGAAACGCACTGTAAGACAGTGATGACCGAAAAGAGGGCGAGAAAGACTAGGTACTAGGTAGGAAGGGAGCTACTTAAACGTAAATTAGGTAGAGGGCTTTTCTACTGGTACTTTTGAATGAAATTTTTTCACGTCTTTTATTTAGGGAGATCCTCGGGAGCTCCTCGGGAGCTCCTTGGTGCGTTTGCGTACTCAGACAGTGAAAGCTAACTAAAGAGGGGGCTATCGAGTAGACGTGGTCGCTAGCAGCGTGATAATTCTGAAAGGTCTGGAACAAAAGAAAGGAATTTATAGAGAACTCCGGCGACAAATTGCCTCAACCTGTTCGATTATCAGGCTCGAGAAACTTTTAGTAACATAAGACTCAAATGGCCTCTGCTCTTTCTTATCCAATCAAAAAGCACAACCAATCACAGAGCTTGTTTGTCAAGTGTACACAAACGGCAGCATAACTTTATTTATTTATTTATTTATTTATTTGTTTGTTTGTTTGTTTATTTATTTATTTATTTAAACTGTTCCTTTCCAAAGCCTTTGTTACAATCAAGCAACGATGCAGCCATTTTGTTTGTCATTTTAATTGTCTTATTTTCTTATAGTTCAATTCGTTGTGTGAGAAGGTACACAGGGTGGTAAAATGCTGAAAGTAGACCAGAATAGGCTGATAATTAAATAAGTCCAATTTACTTCACACGTCTTACAGATAAAAGTGATGATAAAATCTTTTGAATCAATAAACGTCGGATAAGTAAATTGCTAGCTTGATTGAACTAGATCATTTCCCCTATTTTCCCCTTATCATTACGCCATGTTCTCTTTGCATGTTTGAGCTAAAACCACGTACGTGCTAGTCTTTATCGTGTGCTTTATCAAATAAACTTTGTATGTATGTATGTATGAATTGAATATACAATCATGGAAAGTATTAGGACGAGAGACCATTTTGGTTAAGGAAGATATCGAAATTCGAGAAGGTTTGACGAACAAATTGAGTGCATTAAACATCAGAATGGGAGTTTGACTCCTAATTAAAAATTTTGTCTTTTTGGGAGGAAGGCAACCGTGTAAGAATAGGTGAATTTATAAATGACTAAATGAATGAATGAATGTCGAATGAATGTCGAAGGAACGGATGAATGAACGAGTGCTTCTGTCAGTGAGTGAGTGAATGAACGACGGGCAAATTATCAGTTAAAGAGGAGCAAATCCAAAAACAAAAACCATTAAACTAACCCTACTTCCCTTTTCGTGACAGGATGTACTCAGGCTGGCCACTTTACTTTGTCAAGTAGCTGGTCTCGTGTAAAAAAGCTTCATAGTTCTCTCACGACAGTTTGTCAGTTCATAGATATATATATATATTTCACAGATATTATTTTACGATGTCTTTTGAATTCGAAGAGATAATCCAAATATTTACTCTAGTTATATTTCAGAATAAATTCCCAAGGCTTTACTAGCGCAAAAACGTTTTTAACGTGTTATTGTAGTTTAGGGACCGTTTATTTATGCCAGAATGAGGGGGAGGAGGGGGTCGTCAAAAATTCATGACGGGATCACAAAAAACTATAGAAAGAGAGAATGACTGTCTTTGGGGGGAGGGGGAGGGTTCATGATGTTTAGGGTTAGGGCTGGATGAATCTTTCCAGCCCCCCACGGCATAAATAATGAATGGTCCCTTTTAGCAAGCATTCTTTAGTGGCTACGTTGCACCTCCTAACTTAATTAAACATTCCGTTCACTCGAAGATAAAATTCAAATCTGCACGATAAGATCAACGTGGGTAGCGACATCTCTTTCAACCAGATCAAGCCAACGATTAAGTGATAACGATTCCCACCGCTCTTGAAAAGGAACTCATCAAAATGAATGCAACCGATCACACGACTTGAACAGTCTGTTGAATTTAATCACTGCAAGAGACTGTCTATTCGCCTCCCCACCCCCCAGGGGTCAAGATCGAGTTGCTGTTGGACTTAACAAATCCTCCATAAATTGTTTTTGGCATAAATCCTCTTTTCCGATAATACCGCCCCAGGTAATTAAATTCTAGTCGCATTAGTTGGCATTCCTATCATGCACAGATATGAATATGCCCGCTAAGTATGCAGGTTAAGTTACCACATCAGTTTGATCTATATGCTAGCAATGGAATCAAACGAAGGGTCTTGACTCTATGAATATGAGAGTTCTTTGAAGTTTCGTCCTCCATAGCGATCTGCGAAAACCGGTAAGGGACTAGTCATTATTTATAGGGGGGGAGGGGGGGCTGGTGCAAAAGTGGATGTGCCATGTTTGGTTTTTCCTGACCCCCTTTTTTGTGATGCACAATTTGTTCTGACCCTCCCCCCTTCC
>JAADYU020131103.1:1213-11533 GCA_011763375.2 Heteractis magnifica | reverse complement strand
ATCGGCTTATTAACCGGAATTTCGGAATTTTCAAAATTTCACCAGAAAAAAAATTCGCAGGAACTTTTTAGTATTTTTCCCGAAATTAGTTCACTAAATGGGTTGATTTGGCAAAATAAAAAAAAAATTCGAATTTTTTCAACTGACTTGAGATTCTCGGTTTTTACAGGCAGCCGCTCTTAATATGCGGTCAGCGGTCGAGGGACCACAAAACATACTGTTTCCCTCGGTCCCAGTAAATAAGTGTTAATTAAGTTAAAAATAAAACCAATTCAAAAGTAAATTCACAAGCTCGTGCTCTCAATTCCTCTTGGTCTCAGATTTCAGATTTTGAATTTCCGACCGACAAACTCTTTTGAAATAGGTATATACATGCATTAGAAATTAATCAAATTTGCTGTTTTTCATTTGACGTCTTGGTTGCCATTAATGGTGGTTAAATTTAACCAATTAGGTTTCTGTTGCTTAAATGCCATATCTTTGGTTATTTTTAATTATTGAACTCCAGCAAAAGACTATAATTAAATGTCCAGGGAACTACAAACATTATTACAAATATCTTTAACTTGTTTAATGCTGAGATACTGTTTATTTTATTATCAACTTTTTCTATACAATAAGCAATTATTGGATGAGGCTCAGCATGATCGATATTGTTAAATAACACCGACAGGATAACACAGACTCGAGGTCTTGATAATTGCAAAATCACGCGATAACTACCGAATTCAATAATTGTTTTATAGTACATTTGGAAAATTCATAAAATTCTTACCTCTTACGTTTATGCATCTATTTTTGTATTTTTTTTAAGTGCGTAACTAACACTTGGACTTTGAACTCGACATGATAAATCCCATATAATTCTGCAAATGTTTCTGCAGATATCACGAATAGACCTTTTCGGCTATGACGTAATGCGGATATCCCATTTCAGACCACGTGTCATCCTCTTGGGAAAAAGATTATTTGTTTGAGGGTCATCCCTATTGACGTATCTTCTCAAGCGCTACCGAGAGAAACAAAGAAATAAAACCCAGAGAAATGACACGTGGTCTGAAATAGCCCAAGCTGAAAAGGTCTATTAGCTGTAGGCTCTCGGCCAATCAGAATCAAGATAGTGAGTAAAATGTATAATAATATCAAAATGATCCTTGTTACATTCTAACAACAAACTTCTAAAGGACCATCGGAAATGATTCCATTAGACAAGTCTAACCATATCTTGCAAACAGTGATTTAAGCCATTCACAATTTCGTGTCTTCATACTCAGTTTTAATTGAGTAATCTTCGGATGGTTGGGGTATTTTGCCTGAGTTATCCACGCCATTAGTGTCATCCTATATTGGAGATACAGAACTATTGAAATTATCTCAACTCATTAATTGTTCATGAGAATAACCAATAAAAGAAACCAATAAATAACACCCTAGAAAAAAGGTACTTGGTCGGAGTGAATTCGAAGGGCGAAAGCTTGAAACGTCAGAGTTAGGTATCTTTTTCTGCGGTGTTACAGGTTCCCTTTATTGGTTACTGTATTTATAATAAACCGACGGAGCCTGTCTATGCTAGTTTACTCGCTAGTTTCCAATTATTCTTGAGGGTAACAACTAATCCGAGAAACATATTTGTACCACGTGGCGTACTTTGAAAACCCAACAAAAATGGCTCCACCAATTTGAGAGTCCTAGGACTTTTGGAAGAAAAAAAATAAGAAGAAGAAGAAGAAGAAGAGAAGAAAAAACATAACTGACAAAGACAACAATGCATGAAAAAATAAGTATTAGAAGCTGTTGGCTGCGCCCTTGCATTTGAAATTTCACTCGGATTTTGAAACCCTAGAATACAGCGACTCGGATTTGAAACATTATGTAAATTCCAGATCAAGAGACTTATTTACTTGGCATTTAGAAAGACAGTTTTTGCTAATAGTCCTTTCCCAAGATATAGTTGAGTTAGTACTGTACTAGCCAAGCCTTGATTTCAGCACGTACTATCGTGTACTACTCATGAGCTATGTGCTAATCTGATAAAATGGACTTCGGGATGATTAAACAATAAAGCAAAGAAGAGTTGCTGATTAAACAATACATGATTTTCATAATGACACTACGAAGAAGCCTCTACGGTAATGAAATCGAGGATTTGGACAGTACTGGACTCACTCAACCATATCTCCAGTTTCGAGTTCTCTGCTGCTCAGGTTTAGCCTCGTTTTTGTGTAGAATATTCACGTGCCTCAGTGAACGTCCGTGGAATTTCAAAGTGTGAGAAAGTTGGGAGACACAGGTTAGAGCTGACTCAGGATCTTTATTGACGCTGTTTCTTCGTTGCTTACAAGTGAAGATTGAAGTGTAGGATCTGTGAAATCTGTCGAATCTGTTGGATGTGCGTCGAGTGTGTTTAGGTAGTGAAAGCTACCTCTATTTATAGAGAAAATTAGCATAAATCTACGATAAATTATAGAAACTAGTTTCCAGTAAAAGTGCTAAAGTTCCAGAATAATTTAACATATTGGGCGTACTAGCTCTGAAAGCTTAGACCCACAAAAAGTACATAAATGAGGATTAACTTAACAAAAGCGTCGACAGCGTTCGCTCGTGCTGTTAATCCTTAACAAACGAACTATTGAAAACTAGGTCTTAACTAAAAATAAGTAAGTAATTTTTATACGAGGATCCTTAAACAAATAACTTAAATAAGGGACGCTAAAATGCTACGTGTCTCTAGAAAGCTTTTTCTGCGCAAGTCCCATTAAACTGGTTTTACAAACAGCTGATGTAGTTTGGGAGATCGGTCCAAAGGTCATGTTGGGATCACTTTTAATTGAGGAGATCCTTTGTGTTGACCGCTCCACAATTAATTCTAACTTGCTAGATGTTGAACAAGGTCAACAAACGTGTTCCCTTTTGTTCTACTAATTGTGCTGTTCTCAAGATTTGTGGTTGTCATGGATACTTAAACTTATCATAGATTTTCAATACAGGAAAAATAGTGGTAATTTTGCCCTCTTCACAAAAGTGTATTGTTGGAGTTGTGTATTTTTTTACTTCACCGTTGGTATTTGTGAATATTTTGACATTGAAATGAGGCTAACCCTGAGCAAATGAGTCTGTAATCAAGGAACACAGCGGTATTTTGCGAACTCGAAAAGGGTCTATTCACCTTGCCATGGTTAGCAAATTTCATTTGGTAATCCCAAGTTTGAACTCTTGAAAAGATGGTTAGAAACTTACTTTCGATACTTACCCCAGCAATTCCCTCTTTTTTTTCAAGAGAAGATAATTTAGTTGCCGCTGAGCTGCTGCGTTTGCCTTTCGCTGTATTTCTTCCTTCAAAACAAACAAGCAAAATAAATAAATAAAAGCTGTAAAGTCTTATAACTTTAAAATTCTATTTCAAATTAACGTTTGCTGGGATACATTTAGATAGAGAGGTCCAACGCCTTCAGCTCGAATGAACATTGACCGGATTACTCCAGCTCCCCCAGTCTGCAGTAATTATTTTTGTTGGCGAACCCCCCAAAAATCAGTCCCTTGGGAGATAACTTTCGTGTCTCTCCAGAATCCGCAGAAAACTACTACTGCCCCTCCCACCCTCCACTGATTAGCATGCAGCTCAATACCTTCGTTTTTCAGCCACCAATCTCTTAATAACTTTAGATTCTTTATTGTTTGTGGGGAAGAGAAGGTGTATAGTATTGGGTTGATGGAGGAGTTGACGGGAAGTACAAACACTGCTATCCATATGTACACAGAAGGATCGTTAAAGCCACTGGTTAGAGAGAGCACGCCAATAACCACGACAGGCACCCAACAGCAAAAATCTGTCAGGATCACGAAGAAAACCCGCTTTGCTAAAGACGTGTCGTTTCTTGAAGAGGAGCGCACTTTACGACCAGATTGTCGAACTTTCATGAAGATGGCGAGGTAACCAAGCAGGATGAACAGAAAAGCTGCACCATTGAAGCCAATGAAAACAGCAACAGAGTACTCCCAGCCTGCAGGTCGGTCGGTGGACAGCTGTAGCGGCAGACAGACAGTAGAGCGGCCATAAAAACTGAACCCCGATACCTTATCGCTAAAGTAGGTTGGAACAAGGAGGGGACTGAGAGACATGATGAATCCAATGACCCAAATACACAGACAGAGAACATGAGCTACTTTCAGATTGGTACGTCTACCTGAGAACTGAAAGAGAATTGTATTCATCCTGTCCGCTGTTATGGCAACCAAAATCATGACTGAGACTTCGCTGGATAAGGTGGAGATGACGCCTGCTATTTTACACTTGACACCTGCTCTCCACTCGACGTCGTGTTTGAAGTATTCACCCTTCCATAATTCATCGTATGTGCCAATGAACAGAAGATACACTCCCATGAGGAAATCAGCTAACGCGAGATGGCAAAATAACAAGGATTGGACATTGTTGAATACCGTACTTGCTTTTCTTTTAATCAGAACAAGGAATGACCACCATAGTATGACTGCTAAATTGCCCAAGGCAGCGAATATGCCTTCCAACCAAATGCAGATTCGTACGTAAAAGCTCTTGAGCATGTCGTTACAGCTTGAGAACTCGTTGCCAGGGGAGACACAATTAAGGTTTGGAATGGATTCTTTTGCGTAGCAACATAAAATGAAGCTGTCTATTGACCTGTTAAAGGAGATATTAAAATCATTAAAAAAAAACAATATGTCGAATAAATAGTTAAAAAAAGAACTGGAAAATACAACTTACAGATATTCTAGTTGTCGCAGATTCTCGAATGCTTCTCTTGATACAGCTTGTTCATTGATGGGGTTATTTTTAAGTGTCCTAAGAACGACACAAAATCATGAAGATTCGTTCACTGTTTCATTTCGATTGAAATATAAACATAAAATGGGGGCTTGCATTTACCACTTTCCATACATCGGTTCACTGGTCAAACACAAAGCATTCAGTCGAAGCTGCAAGGTCATTTCAAAGGACTATTCAAATTTGTACCTCGTCCCTTCAATTGAATGCTTTGTGTTGGACCAGTTGAACCGATGTATGGAAAGTGGTCAATTAACAGGTCACGTGACCCAACCCCATTAATTCAAGAATCAGGCAGTGTCAAAATGAATCCCAGAAGTAAAAAGAGCATCTCAATATTAGTAAGAAGGTGAAGTTTCAGCTCAAAATGTTAGAAACAGAAGAAATGGCATGAAATATAAAATCATTGTACTTGATTTAAGGGGGTTGTGGTCACGTGACCTGTAAGTGCAAGTCCTGTATCATCAGAATGACTTACAGTTTTCGTAATCTTTCAAGGCCCTCAAAAGACGATTTATCAAGTTGTTCGATTCTATTCTTGTGAAGAAATCTACAGAAAAAAAAAAAAAAAAAAAAAAGAAAAGAAAGAAAGAAAGACAACAAGATAATGACGGCGAAGATGTATATCATTCATTCAAAGAATAACATTTTGCCCCTTGATAAAAACCCTTACTTACAAAACCTCAAGGTATTTTTGTTGACGGAAAATACCAGCAGGGATGGTCTTCTCTAGTAGATTATCATGAAGGTATCTGGTAATAAAGGGATTTTGGAAAAACATACATATAAAAATATTTTTTTCCAATGCTTTGATGAAAGCCTAGAGAAAACATAAAAAGCTCAGGTATTGGAAATTATTAAAATTTATAATGCTCATGAATAATTAATAAGGCAAAAACAATAGAAAATCATAAGCGTGGAGGAGCTTGTATATCTCATACAGTATCGTCCTGATTTGCATAAACTTTAAAGCTGATTTTCTCAGCCAAATTCACATGTATGTTCAAAATTTTAGTCAAACACAATCTAGCGAACCTAGACGTATCATAAGCAATATACAATATGCATGGTGATGTTGTATCTGATCTACAAATCTCTCGCTTGCGGCTCGAGCTTGTATATAAAATACAACATCGCCACTCATATTGTATATATTACATACAAACATATATAGTTTTTCATTCAATAGCTTTACAGGCTAACAGTCAATTAACTAGTATACGTAACGGCTAACAGTTAATTTAAAACTAATATACTTACAGATATGTTAGATCCGTATTATTTTGGAAGGTCAGTTGGTGCAGTGTCTTTATTCTGTTACTATGAAGGCTCCTGGGTCAAGAAGAACAATAGTATTTAAAAAACTAGATGTATAAACATACTACTAAACTGGTTTGATGAATATGCAGTTGATTCTGAATGACTTACAAAGCACTAAGAGCTGGAAAACCTGAAAAAGCATCCCATCCAACATTTGAAATCAAATTTTCCCCGAGATCTCTGAAATGAGAAATTTAGCTTTTAAGTATTGGCACATCGTAGCCAGTATTTTCTCCTACTGATACATACTTACACTGCTTCTAGTTGCGGGAGATAGCTAAACATATTCTTCTGAACCTCCCTGAGGAAATTTCTTCGCAGTCGTCTAAAAGCAAAAGCGCTCTCTTTAAAAAAGGCACTTTTTAAAGCAAACGATCAAATAAAAATACCGCACTTCGAACATTATAGAAACAAATAAACAAGAGTAGAAGGAGGCCGAGCGTTTCCCGTATCATATGCCGTTCCTAAATTCAGCACTTGTTTTAGTTAAATTGAAAAAGGGTTTTCACTTACAACGTCCTTAACGATGGTAAGTCGACGAAAGACATTTTCTCAACCAGGAATACTCGATTACAACTCAAATCACTGCCACAAGTAATAGAAAACAAGTAATTTGTCAGTGTGTTTTCAGTATTTCGTACTAACCTCGTCATATAATATTATAATGCATCTTCCACTGGGTTTCCCGTATTTCTTTTGGAGTTGCCGGTGCAAGGAGGTCAGTGGACAAATTATATTAAGGTAATTCCGTAGAATTAAAACTCATCATAGACTTTTCATAAAATTTGGTACAGTTATGAATTAAACCTCGTTTATTGTAAAAACGAAATGAAAAAGGAGGTCACTGTGTTCGTTTTTGCGCTAAACGACTTAGATTTGCGTTATTTTGGGTGGCGTGCGAGAGGATTATCGAAACACGAAAATCGAACAAAGGATATATCCAAATTGCAGGAAGTTAATGCAAACCTTTTTGATATTATTTTCTTCTTTACATAACAAACCAACTGTCAGATGTCAAAATTTTCACAAATAATGCAGCTGCAGCAATACGGGGTACGAATATTTCAACATCTGTGCTTACCCTAGTATCACATCAAAACCAATTTTCTAAAGGACCTTACATACATACATACCTTTTCGAGAATATCTCCAAATCTGAACATAGATTTTTGTTTACAGTAAATTCAAATGTGTGATAGTCAACTTTGTCGTCACACGATTCACATCAGTAAAAAAGATCGGTCAACGTGTTCGTTTTCGCCGGGTTCGTACTGTTCGCTGAAGTATGAACTTGAGCTTCAACACAGATGATGACCGAGCAAGACTGGATCTAGGGGGAGGGTTGAGGGGGTGTCCGGACCCCCCTGTCAAACATGAGGTTAAAAAGATTGTTTTATCCTAGAATTTAGTTTTACTACAGGATTAAAGTAAATTTTGTAAGTAAGAAAAGAAAGTTTCTAATCGTCATTTGATTTTCAATCTTACTCTATACCAGACGGGAGGATAGAAATGAATGGTCGTGAAAACGTCCCCACATTCGACGTAAAGAAGAGAAAAGTGAACTACGTTAGAAGATAGAAATCCGGCATGTCGTTGGAGTTGAGTGCTCTTTATTAAATTACACTTTGAGAGTCTATTTTAAAAGAGAGGTTGGTCTATACAAACTAAATCAGAGTTAGAAAGAAGTCCCTTAGTAGGTGTTGTTGTCATAAGGAATTCTTACTCGACCATAATCCCAATTTAGGTCTATACCCTCTAGTATGGCTCCAACTACAGCCTCCGACTTATATCTCCGAAGGAAGATCACAAAGAAAGAGTGACTAGAGCTAAGTGCGCTTGCCTGTATATCGGTTAAACCCTATTTCCTGTTAACATTCTTCTTCCAGGAAGATTCTTCATGTTAGTCCTATGTTTCGATTACAGATGAGAGGTTCGGTCTAAAATTATAGTTTAGAAAGACTAGATTTCCAAAACATGCTAATCTATTCAAAATTAGTAACGGACAAGAATCAACAGGTTCATCACTATAAATATGGTCAAGGTTATAGAACTAGTTTGGGAAAATACCGAAAATGAACCAACACATATCACAAGTCAAAACATTAACTGAACCAGAAATGTGTCTCATAACAACTATCAATGTTATGCGCAGTAGAGGTGCGCAGTGCAAAACTACAGAATTACCTTTTAGTGGTGGATTCTGAGATAATATCTGAAAAGTTAAACTTTTCCTATTATTATTTAGACAGAAAAGAGGAATTTATTTGGAACTAGTCCCAAAACTATGATAAATTTTCAATGCTTTTGTCCCTGACCTCGCTCCCGTGCGTGAAATCCTAAAGGTGGGAAACTCCGGGAAGGAGAATTGTCATTAAATCTTTTGTACTCACATCAAAGACAAATAACTTAGATTAAAGAATGCATTGCTTTCCGCTTTGTGAATCTGACTTCCTGAAAATAAGCTTCCAATAAAATGAAGGGGGATAAATACTTGAATCGAAACCGACACCAACAAGGGAATCGTTTTGTGTTTGATAAAGGTGATGTTAGACGGGACGGTTCGCAACGACGATTTTTCGCTAAAGCCGTGGCTACACAAGTGATTTTTCGCTTGAAGAGGCGACGCGATAGCTGAAAAAATCGGGGAAAAAAAAAAAAAAAAAAAAAAAAGCAAGAACGAGAAATAAAAAGAGTTCAATTTTTCGTGACAAAGTCGCGGATTTTATCGCTTGTGTTGCCACTCTGCAGCATTTTCTTTGCACTCGCGACGCGACTAAAGCTTCACTATCCAGTGAGCTTCAAGACGGCCTTATCATCGTCTTCGATCGCCTTAATTTGTCGCTCGTGCAGCCAGCACCGGGCATTCTTGATTTTGAAAAATTGCGAAGCCTGTACAAGCGAAAAAATCGCTCGTGTAGCCGCGGCTTAAAGTAGTAAAAGTGGAAATAATCCAAGCACTATTTTTCTCTTAAATGAAATCTACTAAATCCTTGATTTAAACGTGTCCCACTGCATCTCCCAATCAGAGTTTCCTTATCTAGGACTATCGTGGACTCTTATTCATAATTTACTCTTGGTGTTCAAGTCCCAAACATAAACGTTGCACCCCCTCAAAAAATACGTTCATCATACCCTCAAAAAATCTGAAAAAATCTGAAAAATATTTCAGGGGGTGCACCTTCTGCTTTTCTCTATGTCACTCGTTTTTATTGTCGCTTGGCTCCTAAATGGAATGAGGCTATATATTTGAATATTCGATATTTACATGGCTTTTGTTTTCTTGGGTAGTCGTTTCGGAACGGACAGCAGTTGAGCGGAAGCCACGATGATTCCGCCGTCTTTTTGTCTTTGGCAGTTACAGTCAAAGGGACAGTCTGTTTGGTAGATTGGTAGAAAAAAGTTGAATAGTAATAATAATGATAGTGTTGATGCTACTGCTGCTGATAACGATGAAAGTGATGATGGTGAGTAATGTTGTGGATGATGTGGATGATGTGATGTTGGTAGTGGTGATGATGATGACGTTGACGACGACGATAATGATTATGATTAAGAATATTAATATTATTATCTAATAAAGGAATGTGTGTACAACAGCAACTGCTATGGCAACCCATGACAGCTCAGTACAATTTATACCTTGAATACAGTCATCACCATCTTGTGCACCTGGGAAAAACCCAAAGGATTACAAGGTAAATTTTTGCGGTAAATTTGGTTTTTATATCTTATCGTTGTCATTCACGTATGGTGAGCATCGCGACTACCCCTAACAGGTTGTCTTTTGCATTATTTGTACCTTTTATTATCTGATAGTAAGCCTTGAATCCAGTTCGCATAATGTTGTTGTTAGTCGTGAATACGATTTTGATCGTGCTCGACTGTGACTGAATTATATGAGGATATCTGGAAATAAGAAAGCTCAAGTGCTATGAGTCGTAGCACACCATCAGTCATATAGCTATTTCATAAAAAAAGGTTGACGGGGTGAAAGGCGATAGGTGATTGGCGATTGAACGAACAAAATGAACTGTGGAGCAATAAGAATTTCTTCATATTCATTTCTAAAACTCTAAATAATGCCTACTGAAGATCTTCGCTGAAAGATGCAGGCATTTTTTAGGTATTTAGGGACTGGTCATATAAAGTAAACCATTCTCCAGCGTCCATGTTTTTCGAGACAAGCAACCCATTTT
>JAADYU020130992.1:0-11534 GCA_011763375.2 Heteractis magnifica | reverse complement strand
GGCTCTGAAAGTCACAGCTTGAGTTTTAATTCACAACTTTTGTTGTCAAGTGAAACACAAACAAACAATTCATCATCAACATTCATTGAAACTTTTACTCGAAGGACGCTCTGGAAGTCGCTTGAGTTTTAATTCACAACTTTAGTTTTCAAGTGAAACACAAACAAACAACTCGTCATGAACAAGAAACGACTTTATGTCTATAGTATTCACTCTTTTAAGTCCTTTGTCTTTAGTCAAACCAATCAGTGTTAGCGTGTTAGTGTGATATTAAACCGATATCACATTGGAAAAAAATATAATATTTGTTTGTTAAAAGACAATCAAGCCCTGTGATATTAGTCTCATGTAAACATAGCAGCTAGCCAATCAAAATGCATGCTAGATAATTTTTTTTTTACAAAGACCTCACACACATTGGATACCTATCTATACATACATGTACAGTGAGATGCAGGCCAATACAGCTTATAAAAAGGCTTTCCCTTGCTGATGTTTGGTTTATTTGACTTTTAAACAAACCTACACTGTACATTTGCTGAGATTTTAGATTTTCTTTAAAAATGTAGAGACTTTGGGCATTAAATTTACCACAGGTAGGGTTCGACAGGGCTTACTAGCTTAGTTTACTGTATTATTAGTTAAGCCTCCAACTACTTACCGTCCTCTTGCTTGATCTTTTTAGCTACTGGTTCATCATTCTCTTGGTCTTGTAGATGACAGTAAACAAGCATATTGTCTATAATATTACTGACAGTCAAGTTACGGACCAGCTTCTTGTCAGTAATCTTACTGTTATCCAGTGGACATGTTTTGCGAGTCTTCAGCCATTGTCCAATACAACTACTGCAGAACGTATGCCCATCTTTACAGCTTACTGGGTCTTGGAAAACGTCGTGACTGGAAATAAAACGTAAAGCATTAAATATTGGTAGCATTTTGTTATTTTTAGTGAGGTGTTTTCAAGCGTTGCTTGCTCAGCTCACCATATTGGACAGTGGAAATTTTCATCAACTGCTTTGACAAATTGTTCAGGCTTGTAACCCATTTGTGAAGCTTGTAGGGTCGAATTTAGGTCTTGATAGCTTATTCTGAGGCAAGTTAAAGGATGTTGGAGTACACAATAAGGTAGAAAAGGGTATTTTTAGGACAACATGCTCCACAACATCACAAACACTGGGACAAAGATTGAACTGCGGCGGGAAAACCCCATGAATTTTTGCGCCCTCACCTTTACTTACTGGGGAGGGGTAGGGAAGATTTTCTACCTTGTTTTAAAAACTTTTGAATGTAGGCCATTTGCATGATGGCGTCGTTTTACTAACCTTACCAGAATGCTTTGTCGAAATGCTTTGTTATTCAAATTTTTCTCCTGGGAATAAAGACATAATTGGTACAATTTGCCTGACAATAGAAGCCACTCAAAGCATTCTGGTAGTGGTAGTAAATTACACCAAATCATGCAAAAACCCCTAGCACTCAAAAACTACTTCATAGACACCACTAATGAACAAAGGAAATTATAAAATCTTTTTGTGCAGTCACTTTTACTGCTTCTAATACCACCTCTTTGCTGTCACTTGTACTAGTTTACTGAAGCATCTATTGGTTAAAAAAATTCTAGTCTAATGACTAGGATTTGGGGCCAAAATTTTGTTATTAAACTAGCTAACCCACTCGAGGACGTAACTTGCACAGGGCTTAATGTTCATCAACTGGACATCTGTTAGCAACTGTAGTGGATCAGTTTAGTTCGGTTAATACTTTCATGAATTTTTGAACATTCTTTTCTCTACCTTTTATGTTTTTTAAGCTTTTAAGTTAAGATGCGTAGTTTTTATTATTTAGTTTTTGCTTCCCAAACTAAGCACTATTACGTATACAAAGGCAGTAATATTCTAAATGTGTGTGACGTATGACACCGTGCCAGTCCCCTCACGAGTGGACACTCCCTGAGTGTACGTGGCATACTCAGTGTTAGAGTTCTCTACAAAATGAACATCAAATTTACTCTAATGTATCCTTTTCTCATGTTTCTCGCGCTATTCTCAGGAGCTATAGGTAAGTTTAAAATGTTCGATCGTTATTTTTTTTGAATCTCGCTCAAAACGAATTCATTCCAGCAGTATGATCATCTAGCTCTAATCGCTTTAATAGATATTGACTCCTTAGACAGAATATACACTATACAAGGAGAGGCAAACTGCAAGCGAAACAGCTTTCTAAAGCCCGACTAATATATAACTAAGTTTGAAAACTCCTTATTTATGTTTTTTGACATCTTTTTTGACCGCTTTTTTTCGGCTGGGTGCGACTATGTAGTGCAAGCTACTAACGAAATTCTCGCCTTCTAACCTTCTCACCCAACTCCTGGTAGGCTTTCACCTGACGAAATATGCAACATTTAATTTGGATCACTAACTTCGTGAACATAATCGTGAGATACTTTTTAGTAGTTATGTAATTTTATTTTCAAAATTCTTAGGAAAAGCTGAAAAGATACTTTATTATTTTCCATTGTCATCGCCGCCATATTCCCGGCGATGACGTCACATCCAGAATTCTCCCAGACCCTCTCTCTACGGTAAAAGTTTGGTCGAGAGGGGTCTGGGTAATCGAGACTACACCCAGCCTCAAATCGTAGATTCGGCGTAACCAGAGAAAAACTGTTGCGCATGCGTGAATTCCAGTTGTAAAGTAAGTATGAAAGTATTGCATATTTTTACAATAGTACGATGACGGTTTTTGCTAATTTGCATACAAAGAGCATGCGCAGACGTTTTTCTCTGGTGTCAGGTGCGGCTTCGAGTAAAGTGGAACGGATCGAGGCTGGATGTGACATCATCTGTAAATAAAGATATTTCATTTAAAGGAAGTGACGTCAAGTGACGTGAAAAATATTTTATTCTAGCAAAGAATTTCCATCCGTGGTTCCAAGGTTGTCGCGCTCACTGAAAGGCGATAGGCAATAGGCGATAGGTAATTCCAAGACGGAAAGGAATTATGGACACACAAGTAAACACAAATAATCGAGGCCTTTAAAATGGTTTTGTTGACTACAAACAACATTGAATATCTCAACACTAAGCTCCCGATGTTCTTGACGAGAATAAGAAGCAGAAACACAAGTCATTCCAGCTATTCTTGGATCTTGGAATGGCCTGCTAGGCCATTATCTCCTATCACCTATTGCCTATTACCTTTGGCAGCGACAAGCTTTATTGGAATAGGTATATATTAGTGCACTCAGCGCTGTGACAATAAGCGCTTTACCTAAAAGTCGTTGATCATTATCAGTATAACAACTACAAATATTGTGAACTGAGAAGCAGAGTACGTCAGACATGCTTCTGAAAAGAGGTTGGAGATGGTTCCAATCGTCATTACCATTCCGATCACATTCAAGGTCCACTGAGCCTTCTCATTCATAGTAGTCCTATTTCTAACAAATTTCCTAGCAAACACTAGAATCTACTATAAAACATTTCAAGAAATTAAGTTATAAGAGCGACAAAACATATTACTCAAAGACTGATGATCTCAGAAAACGAGGGTAAAAAAGCAAAGAGAAATTTCATCCGTTATTTAATTGTCAAATACATCCGAAAGATTTTTCCATTTTAAAACGGATAATTTTAGTTTTGATCTATTCTGACTAACTCCAGTATTCTTAGAAGTATTTTTTATGAATATTAAGTTGCTCTCATTCTAAATCAAAAGTTGGCTTTGGGTTTTTCGTCGCTTTTTTGAGTTGTTTCTTCGCTTAAATTGGCAATTTTTTGTACAAAGTGTAAACTTTCTGTTGGCTAGGCTTCTTTGATTTTTCGTCGATTATTAGACGATTGATATGAACCGGCTGAAAATCTTACACTCACAAATATGACTATATATGTATATGTTATTTTTGACGGTTACGCATAACCTGTCGGCTGGAATATAATCTCTAAAAACATTCCATCTTTCAACACAATTTACTAGCATAAAAAAACTAACCTCGAAATGATGCAGGTGAGGAAATGGAGAAGTTTGCAGCCGGGCTGAATTGGTCTTACGAATATCGATATCTTCTCAGTGATAATTCATGTCTGTACATGGGACATTCACACAGTTAAATTTAGTATTAAAGTTATAGATATCCTGTAGACTTGTGATCCGGGTAACAGAGTATACATATTGGTGGTCCAAAATTATTCTGCCAACTTCATGGATCAAATTATCATGATTTACTTTGGTTTTGTTTCTTATTTTCTTATTTTTGAGGGAAAAAAAACCCCAAAAAAACAAACAAACAAAAAAACAAAACAAAACAAAACAAAACAAAACAAAACAGAAACGGTTTCTTGTTTCGATACGTTTTTAGTTATAATACATTGCGATTCAGAATGTGTTATGAAACCGGCGCATTTGAGGTTGAACGAACACATATAAGTCAAAACATAACCAAACCAGAAATGCGTTTCATAACAATTGGACGAGAGGAGTACAATTAAATCGTTAATTGTACTCTGTAGACTACCAATTAAATGCGTTTAGCTATTATATAGATTTATTTTTTGGTACAAAAAATATTCTTAATACAAATGAAAATGAATTGAACTTGCACCTTACTAATTACTTAATTTTTATCATTTGATATAAAACTAAACCGAGTGGCATTTTGGGTCACCGGAAAAGCGAGTCGATTTTGGACGTGACAAAAATGAAAACGGTGATATGTAAAATTATTCATATTGCGGGCATGGCATTGTTAGTAGAACAAAAGAGAAAAACAAAGACTATCAACTACATACCTTGAGCCCAACAGAAAACTGATAGAGCCAAAAGGGTAGTATTTGTCGGCGTTTTCACGCGACTTACAATGTTTCAATGCAAATGAAACGTAATGTACTTTGTTGCATAGATGTTGTATTTAATGTGGAGAAAGTTCAGCAAAAATCTATGGAGCCATTTCTGAGAAATACGGACCTAACTTCGATTTCAAGTACGGGAAATGATCGATATGAGGAAATGGTTTGAAATTTAGCACAATAGCTGAGAACATTACAGTCAAACTAGCTGAAGCGTACACCCTAGACTGGATTAATAAATCTATTATTCGAATATTGAGCCATTATTCGTTATCAGGAATGCATTCCGTTTGAAAATATTATTCAGCGCGACGCGCAAAAGTATGACCACTTTTAATGTATTCACATACTTTTATGCACGGGATTTTGCTGACAAACGAGCTATTACTCACCATATTTGGTAAAACCAGACAGCTTCTCATCTAAATGTGTCAGTTTAACGTACAAAATCGATTCATTTAATAATATGAAAAAAAACCTGCATGTACTGAAGCTAGTCCATAATGCAGTGCTTTTATGCTTTTAATTTGATATCGGCTGAACCAATCAGATGGCGTGGCGTGACATCACTTTTCATGCTTTAAATAGAATGAACCAATCAGATGGCGTGACATCACTGCTAATAGACCGTTTAAGTTATGACGTATTTCCGGGTCCATTTCCTAAAAAGAATCAGCTACATATATCTAACATAGGACTTTTACTTTCCACCAACAACAATTCCTGAGATGAAGAAAAAGTTAAGCAAAAATCTTCAAAGAACTAGTTTTCATTTTAGACCCGGAAGTCGTTTTTTCATGCGAGTGACGTCACACTGCTTAAAAGCTCTATAGAATGAACCAATCAGATAGCGTGATATCACTGCTTAAACTTCAAGTTGAATGAATGTCATGCATGGAATCCTCTAAAGGTTTCAGCCGGGTAAAGTCAATAAATAATTACCTTCGGAGACCATCTTCGTGTTCAGGGAAGCATAGGTGGTGTGCGCTATTATTTAAAACCGCTGTTGTCTCAGGTTCAATCCCTTGACCTGCTATCTCATGTGAGTAGAGTTGTTAGTTGGTTCTCTCCTGTGCTTTGAGGGTTTTTCCAGGCTGCCTGGTTTTCCCTCCCTCCACAAAAATCAACTTCTAAATTCCAATTCAATCTTTGGATATTCACTTTAGACTGGAGCCTAGCTCTGCAGTGAATGGCCCACGTTGTTTCATAACAACGAAAAGCTTAATAGATTTTCTTGATTTCCCTTAACCGATACTGACTTACATCATGTACATAGTACGGTATGCAATATTTTTGATATAAAAGAAATCTCTTTACTACCATGAATGGTATGGGTGGCGCATCGAAAACTATTCGCAGAACTTTTCGTAGCTTCATCGAAAATGCGCGACCAAGAGAAAAGTGAAAAACAATAGAGATCGAAAAATCCTAGAAAATGGGAAAAAGAGCAAATGAATAAAGCATAGAGAAAGTAAACCTTTTTGTAGATTTAAACAAGTTGTCGAATAACGGTTTTTCATTTTATTATTAGCTACCCAGGAGCGCACCGTCCTTGTACAGATGTACAAAGAAGGAGAAGACTTCACGTTGTCAACGTCTGGCTGTGATGCAAAATGTAACGACTCGAATGTCACCTTGCGCAGTCTACGGTTCGGGGTTTACATCACCCCTACCTCACGGGAACCCTGTTGGATAACAGGGCTGGACAATCCGACTAAAAGAGGAAATGACGAGATTTGTTCCAACCTGAAAAACAGAATTGGATCTTTGACGAACTGTTTTCTCAAAGATGGATGCGGTGGCATTGTTTTGAAGAACTTAACGCTCACAGACAACGGAGACTATTATCTTCATGTTGAAGATAGTTGCCACTGCACAAAAAAATACCTTATTAAGCTTAACGTGTCTGCCAGTAAGTAATAACACTTAAAGTAAAGGTACCTTACATTGCGCAGACCCGCCGCCACGCACCAAGCATGGCTTGGTTCAAATTGAGCTACTTAGGGACCGGTCTTGATTTATGGCCAGGGATTGGGTGTGTGTGTGTGTGTGTGTGTGTGTGTGTGTGTGTGTGTGTGTGTGTGTGTGGAGACTTTTGATATGACACCAAATTATCTGATCCCCTTCCTCCCTGAGGCATCATGGACAGGGATGAAAACTGAGCTGATATGGCCTTGTCTCGCTACACTCATCTTAACGTCTCTCCCCTGTATAAGGAACCTGTTGTAGTGGTAAACTGCATAAAAATCAATCCAGAACATTTAAACACCCAATCCATGAGACGTTTTATACGACAGAGCAGAAAAACCTTTTTATTTCTTTGGTTATAAGGACATCTATTCGTATTTAAGCTCAGTATTTTGTAAACACGCTCTTTTGAGGCCAAAGAACAAAATATCAAATGTGACCAAAATTCAGTGAACACGATTTTGAGATATAACGCCTTGTACTTTGGGAGAGGTGATATTTTGATCAGCAGAAAAACTGACATTTTCGTGAATATCTCCAAGTAGCTTTGCTCTAGTTCGACAAGATTTTGTCACAAGTCAGTAGCAACAGTGAAACAAATGAAAGCCTTATAGTTTTGGCGTATCACTTCCAGTTAAATAAAAAAAATCGTGAAAGTAGCGGCCTTGTCGTTTTTCTGCTCTGCCGTTTTATACATAATTCATAAGTTTGTTGATTCAGGATTTTTCTTTGACTATAACATGAAATTCAATTGCAAAACAAGCTCGCAATCATGTTTTTCTTTGATGGTGTTTGATGTTTGTTGGTATCTGTCTTGCAGAGGATGTAGCGACGAACGAGACGATTGCGACTACTCCTGGTACTGTCTCTACTCCTGGTATCGTCACTACTCCCGCTGCAAAACCTGTGGCAAAATCCAACTGTAAGTATGCTTTATTTTAAGGATTATAAACGCTTTTAGCTCTTTTACACACTTTTTGAAATGTAATAAGATTTCTTAGTCGACTTGAGAGGTTTTTAATTTTGGCGGTCAAGACGAGAATCTAAGGTGTAATGGTAGTCTTGTAAAGATCCTGCACACAGTGAGTATAGAGCAATCATTACGCCTTCTTTTCTCTTCATTTCAGGTTTGACGCATGAGCCCGTGATGCTACTCCTTTCCATTTTAATGTTCGTAGTTGCATCATAAGAAAAACGTCATCCGTTCCAAACAATTTATTGTCATTTATTAGTGAATAGGACACTTCCGGGTTCCCGAACGTGATGCATGAAAGGAAGGCGTCGCGCAAAATCATGACTTAGTGTCGTGAAACGACTGACTTGTTCTGTTGTCCCTCTTTTCTCTATGACTTGTTCACAGTTCACTCGTAATAAACTTTTAAGCAACAAAAAAAGTCAAAGCAATGTCTGTCGTTTAGCGCCACAAAGTGTGATTTAGCACGAAGCCTCGTCTTCATGCGAACTTGGAAATGGCCTATTCAGGAGTGAATTGTAGTTAGATTGTCCACAAATGAATAAGAAAGAATAAAACTGTTTGTATCTGTAAATTCCGTGCATAAAATGAACGGTTAATGCCGCTGAGTCTGACCCATAATGCATTTCGTTTTTGGCTCATTTGGATCAAATGTTAGGGGCACTTTGCAAGAAAGAATAGTTTTTATGTACAGTGAAGGATAAACAGCTTTTATTTCATGCAAAGTGTCCCTGGAAGACGAGAATAAGAAACCAGTAAAAAGTCCAGAACAGCCAGCGATACTGTCTAATCTCTCAGATCTATAATCTTCAATAAAGTATGACGTCATTCTGTGTTTGAAATTCTGCTGTATACCTTTCTTGCTTTCTTGGGTACATCAACCAACATGGCCGCCACGATAAGAGAGCTCGTGCTGTATGTCACAGAGCTGTGTATATCGTACATTTAATGATCAAACGATGATTGTTCGAGTCATCACAGTACTTTGGTGAAAGTGCTTCAGCAGTTCTCATAAATTTCGGATATTTTGTGGCTGTTGTTGTCTTATCAAAAACCATAGTTGCTTTGCGGGAAACGTCGTTAGTATCAGGCACTTGACTCATTACGGTTAATCTAATTATGAATAAAAGTACGTGTTAATTAAGAGACGTGTCGTTATCAGAGCTGGGTGTTATCGCACAATTGAATCTTGTCCAGTATCCCTCCCCAAGCTGTTTTTTGAATAGCAAGAAAACGCCATACAAAAGTACAAAATCAAGTACTTGAAACGTTGTAAAAAAGCTGAACGAACTAATTCATAGCCAGTATTTTGAACACTGAAACAAAACAATATCTCATTGCGGGCTCCACTGTAATAACAGCCAGAAAGTACCAGTCCCTTGAAACTAAAGCTCGGTTTAAGTGGTCATTTGAAGCGTTCGTTAGAATCATGAATATTTGATGTATACTATTTCAAAAAATGTTGACGGTCGGCGATCTGAATCTGATATCTGAGACGAAGCTAAGTAGCTGCAACTGGAATACAAAGCCGAATGATGTAGTTTGCTGTAATATTCAAATGTAAGTTTTGAGTTTTGAGTTTAAAAAATTCGCTTTTATGTATTTTAGTAGGGAAATTATAAAAGCAAAAAATTACGTTCCGTCTCAGATTCAGATTGCGCAACGTCAATGTTTATTGAAATAGGTCTAAATATGGCTAATGTTTTCTGATGACTCACCTGTAGGTGACAAACACCTCCCCACTGGGTACCCATTGTTTTCCTAGCACTGAAGATCGACTAGCACCGACTGAGTCATCCATACACAGATACAGAGACAGGAATTCTTGAGCGTCATCGTCTCCATTAGGATAAACCACGAGATACCATTTGTAGCCACTTAACTTGAACGCACGACTTTTGAAGCAAGAACCCTTTGGGTTTCTCTGTGTTAGGGTTGGGTACTCGTATATTACCCAGACATAAGTACTTAGGTCCTCCTAAAGGTCGATAAAACCATAGATAATATTAACTATGATAAAACACACTTGGGTTTAACCTATTCAATGTGATATCTTGCAAAAGCTAGGAGAATAGCATTGATAAATACGAAAATGATACTAAGTGTTGGTGCAAAGAAAACAGGACCGGTTGAACGCGTATATTAAAGTTCATGCGACATATCGTTCTTAATTAGAACAGCGTCTGAATTTTCGGTCAGCGGGTTGGCGCTAGGAAAGTTGGTTCAAGCTGCTACAAAACTCCTTATGATTTAATGCTCTTTGTTTGGTTCGATCAAGAAATGGTCTAGTCCTAGCGCGGATTTTCTGAGAAACTAGAATGAAACCAAACGTACCTTTGATCGGCTTAATTCTTCTTTTAGCTGGGTATTTTGGTTGCTAAGCAACAAGATTTCATCGCCAAGATTTGAACACAGGTCTTCAAGAGAGGAATTTCTATCTTGAAGTTTAGCACATTGTTCTTCAAGTAATGCGGTCTTCGTTTCAAGTAACGAATTCTGCTGCATCAATGTTAAGCACTGATTTTCGAGAGACTTGAACTTGTCGTACAATGACCAACACTTTCTGTTGAGCTCAGAGTTCTCTCTAGCAAGCATTACAGTGTGTGCTGCCGCAAAGTCTTGTACGTGCTTGTTGAGGTCTTTACGTACAACTTCCGTCAAACATCCCTGCTCTTTGAACGGACACGTGACTACCGTCATGCTACAGCTACTGGTCACGTGATTATCCAAGTCTTTCCTAACAAAGATTAAGAAGACAGCTTGAATCATTGATATATACACAAAATTGAGTTAATATATAGTTTTCTGTCATTAATCTCCCTTTTAAGAATTTTAAAATACTTTTTCTCCAGTATTATCTATTTTTCACTAAAATCTCAATTGTTTCTGACCTATATCTAATTAAATTGAGCTTCTTGTATGCTTCTTGTCAATACTATCCTTTTAACAGGCATACTTGAACGCGCCTTCAGCGTTAGTCCCCAGACATTTGCAGATATAGTTAATTCACTTAACGTTGTCGCTGAAAAAAGCCTAAAGGCAGAAGGCTTTCAACTATCTTTTGTTTACCAACAAACTTCGCTGTAGGCTGCCTTAGAACTAAGGAATATATGTCCTTAGTTGTAGAATTAGCAAGCAGGCAGTGAGGTTCTTACTGTAATAATGTCACGGTGAAAAACATTTCATGATTCTGCTCTCAAAGCTTTAGGCTTTTTTCAGTGAGAACGTTAAGCCAATTAGCTGTATCTGAGTCTTGATGCAAAAGAAATTGTACACAATCATGTGACTTTAGCCACGTGATAGCCTATTCTGTCTTACCTTTTGACCCTTATTACGACATCTGGTGCTGACGGTCTTGTCTCAGTACAACTGTTAGGGCATGGAACTAGTACTTCAGGACAGTCATTTTTCTTGTGACTCGCGAGGTCACGTCTAAGCAAAGTAACACCACAGTTCTTGTCACATCCTAACTCCTTATGCTCGCAGATCGCGTCATGCTCTTGCAATTCTCTTCTTTGTAACGTTTTGTTACAGTTTTCATTAGCGCATTGTACTTGTTGGAATGGACAAGTTTCTATGTGTGATGCGAGATTCTTCCGTTTTCCAATCCACTCGCAGTTTCTCTCTCCCTGGCGGCCGTTAGAGCATGGCACTAATACCTCAGGACAGTCATTCTGCTTGTGATTAGGCAGGTCGCGTCTTAACAACACAAGACCACAGTTCTCATCGCAACCGACCTTTTTATG
>JAADYU020130881.1:0-11543 GCA_011763375.2 Heteractis magnifica | reverse complement strand
TTACTAAACTAGGGTGCAGGTCGAAACAAGATAACTTTGATAATAGTATCTTGTGATCAATCAAGTCAAAACCCTTTCTGAAATCAGCAAAAAAGAACCGGATAGTACAATTGCCTCTGTCTAGTGCTTCAAGGGCTAGATGGAGCAGAAAAACTAGGGCTTGATCTGTAGATCGCCCTGCGAC
This sequence comes from Heteractis magnifica, assembly GCA_011763375.2. Lineage (NCBI taxonomy): Eukaryota > Metazoa > Cnidaria > Anthozoa > Actiniaria > Stichodactylidae > Heteractis > Heteractis magnifica. The sequence continues at coordinate 11,359 of JAADYU020130881.1, read as the reverse complement.
TGCAAATTGTTTACTATCTAGTTTAGGAAGCAATTTCGGTAGTATTCTAGACAAAGTGAAACTTTCTAGCACTTTGGAAATTTGGCATGTTAAAGAAATAGGTCTTAAGTCAGTATCTATAGCTCTTGGTGGTCTTTGCTTCGGAATGGGATTAACAGCTGCCGACTTGAGCAGAGGCGGGAGATAGCCCTCTCGAAGCGATGCATTATAAATCGCAGCGATGACAGGTGCGAGTTCAAACGAGAAGGTCTTTAATATGATGTTAGGAATCTCATCAGGGCCTCTTGCTTTTCTCAGCTTGATGGACCGTAAGGCAATGTCGGCTTCCCGCAACGAGACATACAGGTCGGCTGGTATCTCAGACGCTTCCACAGGGATCCCAAGGATATCGTCAACAGTGAGAGGGTCAAAGTCAGAAGTCAGGCTGCAAAAGAAGGTGTTAATTCTTTCGCATAGCGACGTGATTGTCTCAGACTTACCAATGAGTTGACTGTACCACTGACCCTCAGCACTCGAGACACCAGATAGGTTTTTTACTTCTTTCCACCAACGCGCGACATTGGTGTCCTTCAGTGTCTTCACTTTAGTGTCATAGAATGATCTCTTGCATTGTTTTACCAACCTCTGAACTTTATTCCTCCAGGACTTAAAAAGCTCAGATTCCTTGCCGTACTTGGACAAATATCGCTGGCGTTTTGATATTGCAGACTTGATTGCAGCAGTGATCCAAGGCTTGTCAGTGGTGTGCATGCGCACTGAACGCATAGGAAAGAATATGTTAATGGCTTCGGTTATTTTGCTGTAAAAGCACTCGAATTTCTCTTTACAAGATGTTAAATTATATAGTTCGTCCCAAGAATAGGACGTTATCCACTGACCAAATGATCGAATACAGCTAGCTCTTGTATCTCGTTTGGTAACTGTTGTCCTAGTTGGCTTTGTACATGGACGATTGTTCTCTACTAAAAAGCAATAATGATCGCTAGTCCCAAGTTTTGGTAGCTGAACTGGAGTAGACAAACACTTGGGTTTATTGGTAAGACACCAGTCGAGGGTTCCAGTATCTCGCGTTTTTATACACACGATTTGCACAAGGCCACAATGCTTGAGAAGGGACGCAGAGAAATTAGTAGTTGTGGGGTTGAAATCTCCCGCGATGCAAACCAGACAATCGGGATGCTGGAGGAGACAAGAATCCACAACCTCTTGAATGTGATCACGCAGCCTATTATTGTCTTCGGCACAGGCTCGAGGAGGATGGTACACTGCACCGAAAAGCACGGCAGATATCGGCCGAGGGAGTCTGGAAGGCCTTAATTCAATCCATAGCGATTCTGTTATTGCCTCCCTCAGTTCTTGATTTTCAAGCCTCTTTGCTCGAATAGAGGAACTAACATAAACAGCGATTCCACCGCCGGGCGATCCACGGTCTTTTCGAAACAAATTATAGCCACTCAATGTAACAGCATCATCTGGGATATCATTTGACAACCAAGTCTCTGTAATACAAACAATGCCAGCAGAATTCTGGGTCGCGACACACTGGAGCTCGCTGATTTTCGGAGCAAGCGAGCGGGCATTGCTTACCAGAAGAGAGGGGACAACTGACGGATGGTTAGTGGAGCAAGGTAAGTCCCGGTTCGTTGTCTCATTGGAATACGGGGTTCCTGTGGGCTGAACCACAGGGTCACCAACTGCATTCTTGGGTCGGCCTCCACGTTTACCTCTAAACCGTTTACGGATTCCCAAATCACCAAGTTTCTTCCATAGATTACTATCGATATGTTGCTTGGGCTGGGTCTTTCTAATCGAGCTCAGGTAAGAGCTGCTGTAGACGATTCTTGGGCGAGATAAGTTCGCTGAGTCAAAATGGCAGTTCCGAGTGAAGCCAGCAACTGATCCAGTAACAGGACGTCCGAAAAGCAAACAAGCGGTGCTAAATCTAGCCACCAACCACACAAAAAGTACCATCTGGTCATTAACCAAGTTCTGAGACCACATGGCAGGCGTTAGATGAAGACAGAGGACAGATATGGACGCCAAACCACAGAGACGAAATCACACTAGGCAGCCATGTTGGCGCCGCTGACCTCCCTCGATGATGGTGATGATGATGATGATGATGAAGGTCATGGTCATGGTCATGGTGGTGGTGGTGGCGGTGGTGGCGGTGGTGGCGGCGGTGGCGGCGGTGGCGGTGGTGGCGGCGGTGGCGGCGGGGGTGGTGGCGGCGGTGGCGGCGGCGGTGGTGGCGGCGGTGGTGGTGGTGGTCATGGTGGTGGTGGTCATGGTGGTGGTGGTCATGGTGGTGGTGGTGAGACCACATCATTGGACTTAAGGAAAAGCTTAATGATTTCTAATTCTCATTATTCAATCCTTCTGTAGAATCAAGTTTTACCAAGACTCTCCAAATGGCTCTACCAGAATCTGTGGTAAAGGGTTCTGCACATGCAAAGATAACACTTCTCGGTATGTCATACTTGCCTTAGCTTTGAAACTGTAGTTATTGATGAACGTATTTTTTTTTACTCGGACTGTGTGTGGAATACAACCTTAAGCCTAGTTTTTAGTCGGACCGTTGCTGCGAAATAGAGCGGATTTCGTACGAGTGGGAAATTTGTTGCCGCACTGTAGCTGTACCGTACTTTGTCGTATCTGCAACTACGCGTTGTGATTGTATGATTCACTCGAAAACGATTGGAAGCCATTGCAGTGCTACTGAATACCCTATCCTGTGTACGATTGTCACTCATGCGTTTCTCGCTTCATCTTCTCGTTCATGTTATAAGGAGTTGTTATAAGCTCCAAAGTGACATATGGGTAAATAAAGTATTGTATTGCATTGAATTGCATCACGCGAAAACTCCTCTAAATGAGCAAGTTACCTGAGTACTACAGAAAAAATAGTGCGCGCTCCAGACCATGGGAATATGTTACAATTTCGTCTTCCAACATATTTCTATCTGCATTTGTATAACTGGACTCTTGTGTTGGACGGTGAGCCACAGCGTGTATACAGCTATTTCAAAAAAGGTTGACGGGGCGAACGAGGATTGGCGATTGCACGACCAAAAGGAACTGTGGAGCAATATAAGAATTTCTTCATATTCATTTCTTAAATACCTAAGCAATGCCTGCCGAAGATCTTCGCTAAATGTTGCAGACATTGTTTAGGTATTTAAGAAATGAATATGAAGAAATTCTTATATTGCTCCACAGTTCCTTTTGGTCGTTCAATCGCCAATCACCGATTGCCATTCGCCGTTCGCCCCGTCAACATTTTTTGAAATAGCTATATCCGTAACTGTCAATAATCTCCAGCTTATACGATAATAACTATTTGTATCTGTATTTCCCAGGTGACCTAATGGGATCATCCTTCCACAACGTGCACAACTTGTTGCGCATGCCTTATGGCTGCGGTGAGCAGAACATGGTCAAATTTGCACCAAACGTCTTCATTCTTAAGTACCTGATTGCGGTAAAACAAGTCACCCCCGCCATTAGATTAAAGGCTGAGAGATACATGGTTGAAGGTAAGACCTTCAAGAATGCTATCTAGGTTACCCTGTGGCGAATATATCTTTATTACGTAGGACGTTGGGGGAGTCTACAAAGCACGCAGTTTTACGAATATATTACATCAACAGTGCTCTTAGATTCTTCCGTGGGACGTATGAGGCATAATTCATGTAATAGCTTGTCGTGTTTGGTTGGGGGGAGGGGATATAGTATTGCCTTTAGAACAGGCTGTTTTTGTACATTAGGAAGAGTTTTTTCCATTTCAGACCACGTGCCATCCTCAATCGCTACCGAGACATAAAGAAATGATTATCAAGGAAATGACACGTGGTCTGAAATAGGAAAACATTACACCCAAAGGGAAAGGGTTTCATATTTCAGTAACGTGCACGATTAATGCGCACACATGCATATTGGAACAAAGGACCCATTAAAGCATGTTCGCCCATCTACTTTAGATTTATTTGAGTGAGGTCTAGCCTCCGACGCAGACGTTCTCCTTGTCGTAAAGTTCAGATCTTTGATTCTAAAGTGCTTTATTCTGCAGTTCCAAGTCTTGCAGACAAGTTTTAGTACATTTATTTCACCCTAGCACATGGTTATATGCAGTGCGGCTATCGCACTACATAGCTACTACATGCAAATGACACTGGACATGAAATTGGTTTTAACAAATAGCCTTGTTTCGCATTCCATAATTACCGCTGTAATCCTTGACAACGGATTCATTTGTACAGGTTTTGCCTCGTTTAAGTACAAATAATTCAATGCAAAGGATGTACAACTTGAACACTACAAACGCTTTCAAATTCCACGGACTTTCACTAGTATCTGTGAATAACTTACTTATAAATATATAAATATATATATAAACGAGGCTAACCCTGTATAAATGAGTCTGTGGTCATTACAAACAGCGGTTTCATGGAATGTAAAACAGGACTATTAAAGGGTGCATCGTAGACCAAGAAATAAATTCCACCACAGACTATTCCTGGAAGCGTGGTACACAACTGGAAGATAACAGATCAAAGAACAACTGTATCAATCTTCCAGAATATACAGAACGATGGTAACATCAAACAACGCGTGGTAGCTATTTTCAAAATCTTGCGCGCATGTAAATATCGTAATACTGAAGAAGATCCTTGATCAGAGATCAAAACTTTTAGATTTTAGATACATTTTTAAAAGTCAGAGAAAACAAGCAAAACGTTTGCATTCATGACCCCTGACTGCAATCTCAACATAATTAGTACTGCCACAAATTCAAAGACGTTTTACCATGAACTTTGTGTATTGGTTTGCAGGTTACCTAGGGGAGCAGAAGTACAGACACAAGGATGGTTCATACAGTGCATTTGGTGACGCAGACCCTAAAGGAGGAAGCATGTGGTAAGTACATGTCCTTATGGAAAATAAACATCGACTGATACTGGCCTCGTTGAATTAGGGAAGCACATTTTTTGGAGGGGGTGAGGCTTGGGCTTCAGGGTGGGGGGTCGTCAGCCAGATTTTCAACTTTTGGGGAGGAGTCCGACCTGTGTTTTGAACACCAAGAGACGTTTTCCCATTTGTGTGGGAGGGTCATGACTAATACCCACTGAAAGGAGGGGAGAACTACCGACGACTTTTAGAAAAACAATCCAAATATTCTACTCCCTTGAAGCTGTATTTTTTCGTTTGTATTTTTTTCGTTGATGTATCGCGCTTCAGGTTGACTGCATTCGTCATCAAGTCATTTGCGCAGGCGCTCAAGTACATCTACATAGACCCCAGATCACTCAGCTTGAGCCTGAGATGGATCAAGAGTAAACAAAACAAAGATGGATCCTTCCCTAAAGTTGGCTACACTAGTCGATATCTAAAGGTATGAAAAAGAAGTAATGAAATGCTTTACTGGACCCATAGCTAAACAACCTTTCACCAGATAACAGTTGATGACATCAATAACATTGGATGCCATTCCTGCCCAGCAACTGTTTGCTTGGAGTTGTAAAGATATTTTACCATACCGGACGGTGCAGTCGATGCCATCAGAACCTGGTGCCACTCCTACTCATCTTGGTGTGGCAAAGAACTTCTGTTCTACCAGATAACATTGTATAACAAGTATTAGCTTTATGACATTTTTCTTACTTTATTAACTTTGTATACATCTTGATCCATTTTTAGGGTGGTTTAAGAGGAGAAGTTTCTCTCACAGCCTTTGTGACGATAGCACTTACTGAAGCTGGTGATTCATCATTCTGGGTACGATAGAATGTGTGTGATTTTGAATGAATAATAATTTTTGATACATGAAATACATTCAACCATACATTAGGCTAGAAAATCTTCCAAAAACTCTCGACTGACAAGCTAACTACAAACTCTTGTTGGTCATAGGATACGTCTTCAGCCAAACAGAAAGCCGTTACCTACCTGGAAAGAAACTTAGACAGCGTGATTAATAGCAAAGACGTCTACGCATTAGCGATCACAGCGTACGCCCTTAGACTGGTGAATAGTGTGCATAGCGCCAAGGCGAAGCAGGCCTTGCTATCAGCGGCAATACGAAAAGGTAAGAGCTAAAGACAAAAAGAGGTTAATGGTTATTTGCCTACTAAAACCCATAGGTAGTAAGATCTATTGTTGGAGTTGTGTCCACATCTTGATATGAGGTAGATATGTTCTCAATATTCTGAATTCTTCAGTACTGGCTGGTAAAAGAGAATAATACTCCAGGGAATGTTTTTTTTTTCTAAAATGGAAAATATTGCGTCTAAAGCAAACATATCACCAGAATATGTCCTAATAGCTTTGCACATTTCAGAATTTCAAAAACATTTCTTTAGAACCAGATGTCTTCAACCATTTGTTTGCCGCACAAATTAAAAAAAACTTCATTTGTCATTGATATAGTTGTTGCTCACATCTTCATCAGCCGGAGAAGGAAGGAAGAAAAGGTCTTTTACTAGTTGTGCTTTAAAACTAACGATCCTAATATCCTTTTTTAAAGCTGGAACTGTCCACTGGTCTAACACTAATAGACCTGTAGACTGGTCAGCCGTATTTCGCCCTTATTACATGCCCAGCTCTGGAGACGTTGAGATCACGGCTTATGCTCTTTTGGCACTAAGTCTGGATAAGGATATCGTGAATGGATTCCCTGTGGTGCGGTGGTTGTCACAGCAGAGGAACTCCCTTGGAGGATATGCTTCGACTCAGGTGACAGGGGCTCGACAACATAATAACTGGAATAGACACAATATTAGACGACCAACTATTAACATAATAACCGTACGACGTCATCATCATTTTTGCTATAATCATAGTTATCATCATTATCATTAAAATCATCGTCGTCATCATCGTATGACTGTGAAAAACTTGCGGCACGATCGGTGCCGTAAGCGCGCCTTGCCGCTACCGTGATGTTTTCTAGAATTTTGTGTCTTTTCTATAAATTTTCGTGCCATGCCTTGACCGTGTCACGACCGTGTTCGTGCTGTGAGCTTTTCACAGTCGTACGAAATCTGCTCTAATAACCATCACTGATTATTTCTGTATTCATCCTCACACCGTCATCAGTCGTTCAATCATCATTATCATAATAATCGTCGTCGTCGTCGTCGTCATTGTTATCCATAATCATTCATTGCCATCACATTCATCGTTTTCCATAAGCAATCACTGGCATCATCATCATCGTTCCAATGATCATCATCTTCGTCATCATCATTCATCATCGTCGTCGTATTCGTCGTAATCCATGATAATTTCCATAATCATCGTCGTTATCCATGATCATTCATCGTCATATCATCTACGTCATTAACTATCATTATCGCCATCAACGTCAACCATCATTACATCATCGTCGTTATTGTAATACGACCGTATTTTTACGAGCCGTGCCATATAGTGGTTAGCCTCAATATACAAATAGACGATTAAAAATACTCAACCGTACTGTCCATCTTTTAACGCTCGGACACACGATCCAACGTTGCCTGCGACGTTGCTTGCAACGCGGTAATCGCACCGTGTGTCCATCCGTACAACTGCTGCGCGCGACGTCGCAGAAGTAGAAACGAGTCAGTTCTACTTTTGCGGCGTCGTAGGCAACGTCGCATCTTGTGTCCGAGCCTTAAATTCTTTTTGTCTCTACGTACCTTTAGGACACTGTTCTCGGTATCCAAGCTATGTCAGAGTTTGCAGCTCTCATCTTCTCACTGTCAAATAACTTCAATGTGAAACTAGAACATTCATCAGACAAATCGTTCAGTAAAACACTGACTGTGGACAGGAATAATATCATGGTACTACAACAGGTTCTGGTAAGTTTTCAACAGAATATTCTCTTTTTAAAAGCAGCACATGGTGGTCAATGCTCAACCATCATTTGAAGCAGATATTGAGATTCATCAGCTGTTTAAATTGAAACCCAGTGATTTCAGTTCAGATATCATTCCCTTAGGTTCTATTTATTTATTTCTCGGTAACGGTAGCTTGAGAAGATACAGTAAAGGTGCTGTTACACTAAGCAATTTTCCTGGCAAATCAGTTCTACTTCTCACAAAGGTTGCGGCAACAAAATTGCGAGACAAGTTGCAAGGAAAGTTGCAAGAAGAAATGCCTAGTGTAAAAGCACCTTAAAAAGAAAGAATCTTATTCCTAAGAGGATGACACGTGGTCTAAAATGGGAACTAGCATAGGTACAAAAAGACTTAGTCGTCGATTTTCCTCTCGCTGTCATTTTTACTACAATTTCCAGAATGCTTCGTAAGTTTCTTTCTTATTACTCTGTTTATTTCCTCATGAAAATAGTAAGACAATTGGTGAGATTACTAGTAGTCGTAGTATCTGAAGCTGTCGTGCAAATTGGGCTATTGACTTGCGACATGTTACACAGCGAATTTCAAATTCTAGCATCTCCAAGTAAACGAGAAAAAGAAGGACTGAAAGAAATCAAGATCAGCTGTCATTACTCAAGGAATTCAAATTTCTTTCATTGCAATGACTACAACATGACTGACACATCTGTAGCTTGCCCGCGCAACGTTATGGCGGAAAACATTTCAGATGCGTTCCAAAGATTATGTGCTACTGCCATTTTTCTCTTTTCTACAGATGCCAAAAGTCGAAGGAAATGTGACCGTAACAGCCGATGGTCACGGTGTTGGAATGTTGCAAGTTGGCGTGACATACTACGTCAAAAAGGAACCTCAGAACAGTAACTTCGAGTTTTCGGTCAAGGTAACGCAGTAAATTGAAACACGATTATTTGCTCTTCTTATTGGAATTCTTCGTTTTCGCGTTGCGTCATCGCGGCCATGTTGGTGGTATTTAACAAAAGATTTCTCATTAGTTCCTCTTGTCTGCACCACCAACATGACCGCAATGCCATCTTTTGATCCTCTTTGGAATGGTTGTGTATCTGGCGAAGCGCAAATTTACCTTCGACGCATGTTCACTACTAGACAGATTTAGCGAAGGCGACGCGACCTCAAGAGGACGGCGCGAGCGCGTTCTTTTTCATCTGCGCGCTGTCTTCTTGAGTTCGCGGCGTCATTGCTAAATCTTCATATGACTCAAAGAACTAATCGTTGCCTATATTCACGTCAAAAGGTCATAAAAGATCGAAGCAATGAGATCGAAACGAAGGCTTGCGCTAGATGGCAAGGCGAAGGGAATAGCTCTGACATGGCTGTCATGGAGATTGGAGTAATATCTGGCTTCCGTCCTGATGGAGAAGTCCTCTCAAAGGTATCAGTAACGAGCTAGGCCCTCGATAAATAGAACTTGAGCTACTAAAAAATATTTTGATCATAGTGCAGTAGCATGCCGTCTTTTCAGTTTAATTGGTTAGAATGTGTGTGATGTAATCTTTTTGCTTGTACACTGATTGTTTGATTTGCACTCCCTTTTTATCGTTCTGAGCGAGAACATTGAATTACTTTGCCATTGTTTTTGTGTGAATCATCTTGTCATTCGCGTAGAATTTGCCGTATTGCTTTCTTCTTTAGTTGATGAATAGCAAAGAACTTTTCCTCAAAAGAGTCGATTCTCAAGAAAAGAAATTGGTTATGTACTTTGATAAGGTAAATAAGAAATGAATTCTATTACAACCAAAATAGTATGACTTACAGTGCACGTGCGTGCACCCAGCGCCTTCCTATCGCTGCGCTACCTGTTAAGGTCTTTTTTGAAATGCTTCATTTACCCCTTCTGTGCCATCACTTCAAGTCCCCTAGTCCTACCCCGCATAAGAAAAATTGATTAGCTAAAACATTTCTACATTTTGTGCACACTGCAGATTGATAAAAGTAACGCAACATGTTTTGTGTTACGTTTTGAACGAGTCCATTCTGTGGGCAAAGGACAACCCGTACCAGCGGTGGTTTACGATTACTATAACCCTGGTAAGTTCTTTTTGTCAGTTTAGCGATCTGTCTTTCTGTCTGTCTGTAGATGGTCTGATTGTCCGTAGCATAATATTAGGGACAGGTCATTATTTATAGGGAGATGGGATTTTTACTTGCATGAATCTTGGTGACCGTTCCCCTAACTTTCCCATTGTTTCCTCTTTTTTGGAGACTGAAAATTGCTGACCCCCTACTACAGTATTTGCACAAGCCCCGTATTAATAATGACCGGAACCTTAGTACATTATACAATTTACACTCACACGTCTTAATTTACACCACTCGTGTTCAATCTTTTTGTAACAGAACATCGTGCCCAAGTTCTTTACACCGCTGACCAGCTGAGAGATGTTAGTGTCTGTAACGTATGTCCATTATGCATCAACTGTCAAGATATTGTCAATGACCCTGCTCAAAATTCATTCAAGACGAAAATCAACCAGGAGAACTCAGACGTTACTGGACCAAAAATAGCTAAAAAGAAAAGTAACTCGAGTCCAGGCTCCCGTGCAAGCTTTACGGTCATAATGGCACTTTTAATGTTTGGTTTGTTTGTTCAGCGGAAACTCATATGAGCATACAACGGAGCAAAACTAAACGTTGCATTATCCAAGTTGCATGTAAATAGCGCGCAACTTCTTTGGGAGGTAGTGCGCCTAAACTTCCTGAACCTTGACTGAAATTTCCAAGTTCCCGTCGTACGCCTGCCCCGCTAAAAATTTCACGCTCAGGGGGTGGGGGCGGGATTCATGGTTGGGTTTTGACAAAATCCCCGTCAAGGTTCCGGGAATTCTTCTCCCCCTCCTTCCCCCTCCCCCCCCCAAAAAAAACAAACAAACAAACAAACAAACAAAACCTGAGGGATGCAATATTCATAGGTGGGGTGTTGCAAATTCCCCCCCTCTCCTAAAATTTTGATCTTATTTTGGAAGACCCTTGCTTCACCTTCCTTGGCTTATCCAACATTGGTTGTCATTAAGAGTGAGGTAACATTTATTAAGTATTTGATATTGCACTAGCCAATCAAATCTTTCTTTATTTAACCGTTTTTGAAGTAAACGTTTAGCCAGTGCTTGGTAATGTAAGCACCGAATGCTTCTTTAGTTAGTAAAAAAGAAGTACTTTAGTGCCATATCAATCGCATCAAAGGTTCCAAAGAAATTCCCTATCTGTAAAAACGTGATAAATCTATTAATTTATCTCACTCCGCTTAAATCTTAACCAAGGAAAATAACTCAAAAATAAAAATGAATCTGTAGGCGTTGAGAGTCCTAAATAAATTCGTTTGCCAAGTGAGGAACGAGATTCCTGGGTGGCCAAACCACTGTCAGAGTCCCGGGAATTGCGTCCTAAAAGATTTTAAAAAATTCATGGGGAGGCGAATCAAGGGGTAAGACTCATAGAAAGGGTGCAAAATCCCGGAAATT
>JAADYU020130770.1:0-11545 GCA_011763375.2 Heteractis magnifica | reverse complement strand
AAAATTTAAGCGTAAGCTAAAAAGAGAGAAACTAAAAAAATGCGAAAAGTGATGAGCTATGTAAAAACGTTTGTTGTATACATTTTTCGCTGTTTAGTCATTTTTGGGGAGGGGTCTCTGAATTTTTAAATTTTCCGATCGGTGTACCCCCCCATCTCAAAGGTGCTAGCTACGCCGCTGTGAAGTAATTTTTCAAAATATGCAAATCAGTTGAAAAAGTTTTTTAGATAAAATGTAGCATTAAATATACTTCTGAACTGCCTCAAAACCTCGTATTTCCCATCTGTATTGATAGTTTTAGAAGTGTGGAGGGCAAATTGGCTGATTATAGGGGAAAAAACGTATTTAAATAACAAGCTAGTGACCTAATCATTGTGTTACGAAAGTTATTTATAGACTAATTAACCGTTACGAATCGCGATGGAATAAAGACTTTTGATCGGTCAAACAAGCTTGTCATTCTTTTAAAACACATCGAAAAATATCGAAGCTATTATTCATGATATATAGTGTTAAGTTCTTCCCTATGAATAGCCTGAATTTCAAGTCCCGCACCGTTTCTACTGAGGCCTTGTACTTCGCTGGATACAGTCGGTAGTATGTCACGCAACATAACTTTTATATCACGCAACCAAGCCAAATGTGTGAGACGGCGCGTGACTGATTTGCATATTTTGAAATATTATATGCATAAGATCTTGTTTGTTATCCCAAACATTGCTTTGAATTCTTTACTGCAAAAATCCTTTATCGTGACCCACAACTTCAAACTTTCAGTTGGTTGGGTTTTTCTGCGTTAGCTCCCTACTCTTTATATGATTGGCGGAACAGAAAAACCCAAAATCCAACTGAAAGTTTGAAGTTGTGGGTCGTGATCAACAACATTTTTAACTCGTGGATATGCGAAGCATAGAAACGAGTTATTGTGAGGACTCTGGATATGCAAGGGGCGGCCATCATTTTCAAGCACGGGAAAAAAGGGTGAGTCAAGAGGAATCATGCAATACATTGGGGGTTATCAATTATTGTGCAACTGGTCAAGGGAGGGGCCACTTGTAAACATACATGGACTAAAGGGTGGGCCAGTACTGATTCATTCATTGGAAGTTTTGATTTTTCCAGCCACCCCTGAACCTTGACTTTTGAAATGTTTGGCAGCCAAGGCCCAAAATTTTGTTCCCCTCCCTGCCATAATAAATGTAATGCTATTCTTATTCTTATTAATATTATCATTATCATTATCATCATCGTCATCACCATCATCATCACCATCATCATCATTATCATTATTATTATCATTATTATTGTCATTGATATTATCATTATAATATAAATGTAACTCCAATAGTTAAAAGATATCATGGTATTTGGTTATACTGAAATGTGAAGAAATATAACGAGGATGGATAACTAAGATAAAACAGTAGCAATACTTAGGGGTGTGTCAGGAAGGCATGCATATAAGGGGACGGGCGATATGTTCCTCAAGGTACCAAGTCCAAGTTCAGATATCTAAAGGCCGGTTTGCTCGGTACAACCTACAACTGTCGCATGCGATCTGCTCACACCGTGCTTACAACATGAATTGCTTTGTGTAAATCAACCCTAGAACATGCTTACAATTGTTGTATACGACAAGAAAAAGGTGTGGGATTTCTAAACATATTCTACAGTGCGAATCAAAAGACCGTGGGCACCTAGAAATATTTCAGGAATGTTTCCACTGTTTTTAGCCAATCAGAAATTGCTTTTTAACCAGGATTTTTTGATTCACGCTGTAAAACCTTACGACAATCGTAGTCGACACAATAGGCCTTTTCTAACAAAGGCAAAAGAGGTGCATTGTGGTCTAGCTTAGGTACAAACAACACCATACAAGGTATGATGTCCAATAGATGTTTGTACCGAAGCTAGAGCACAGTGCACCATGGTCGCTATCTCAGAAAAGTTTTATGAAAGAGAACGAATTTTGTTACAATTTTGTACCGAGAGGGACACACTGGGCACGCATGACTTCATTTTTGGCGCACAAAGCTTTCACGTCGAACTAATTCCAAGAAAAGTAAAATAAAATCTGAAAGTAGAAATTTTAGCGACACAGAAACAGTAATGTTGATTGCTTCGAAAGACAATGAAGAAGCTCTGTACATTTATGGCTTGAAAAAATGCTTTTGAAGAACAGAAGTTGTAGCACGTAAAGCATGGCGTAAGCAGATCGCATGCGACAGTTGCAAGCAAAAATTTTTTCCGTGTAAATCGGCCTTAATAATATCGTGATGTAATATTACTACAATGGAGTAAATGGGAATGTAGGACTTGTTTTTCTTAGGATGATAGTTAATTAGATAAGATCTTGGCAAGTGCTAGACTTTCTGACTCGTATTTCCTTTTTCATGACATAGCTATTACAGTACAAAACTAAATGGAATAGTTTAAGACGAAAATGGCTCGATCAACTTACGTCTTTTGTATCTAATTTTAGAAGCGAACCTTGACAAGGGGGTAGCAATGTAATAACCAACGATTTTTGTCCTCGAAGGAAGCTAAATAAATTGAGAAATAAGAAAGAGCAGATATAGCTATTGTATTCACAGGTTGAGAAGTAAGATTTCAACATGATGAGGTTGATATGTCTAGTTATCAAACTGTTAATACAACAGAATTATCAGCCCCGCACTCCCCTGAAAATATTCAAAGCCACCTCCGACTTTAAGACAGTTGGGTTGTTATCAAAGATAAAGACTACCAGAGAACAAATAAAACCAACCCAATAATGATATAAGAATGGCTATACCGCATGAGTGGGAAACGTACGGTTCTGACTTACAGAACTTACACGGTACAGTATGCAGTAACTCATAATGCTTAGCCAGACAGGCCACACAATACGACCGTGTTTTTGGGAACTCAATCAGGATGGACGGCGCCTTTTCCAGCGTGATTGGTTGAATGAAAATAATATGCCAATTACTCGAAGGATGGTCGTCAAAATAGAGGTCGGCTGATACGTTACTCAAAAAAATGCCATCGCTGAACAAACACGTTACAATAATCCTTCGTATTTCGATATCCCTAGTTAATCCTATACTTTGGAAACGGCGTGATATCTCTTTAGAACTATGATAGTGAATGGAATAAGGCAAAGCGTAACGAGGATGTTCATATCCCAACTACTAATGCAATCTAAGCAGAATCTGTAGGCTGAGGTTAAACACCAGATACATTACCACTTATAACTACGCTAGAACATACTGTATACAAAAGTCACTGAGAATAAGGAATAGAAGGGGAATTCCCTATTCATGAAAGTAACTACTGCAAAATAAGTAAATGCATAGTAGTTAAATATGCGCAAAAGAGCGTGGCATAACACATTCCAGTGTTACTGCATACCGTACTGTGTACGTACTGTAAGTTCAGTGCCGTACGTTTCTCACTCATATGATAACCACTGATAACCATTCTTATGGGAAGCCATTTCAGTGTTACTGCATATCGTACCGTGTACGTGCTGTAAGGTAGTACGTTTTCCGACATTTGAAAACCATTCTTTACCCTAGCTTTAATTAAGTATGCGCATATTATTTTAAAAGGATCAATGTCAAAGGCATAATTAATTTCAACCCATTCATTTTTTAGGTAACACTAAATGACAAAGAATAAGAAAGTAAGGTTTGTCTTACAAATTAGCCGAACATGTTTCATACAAAGTGGCGTTTAAATTTCTTTAAGGAGTCTTTCAAAGAAATCCATTTTTTCCAATGATTAAAAGTAGGATAAAGAATCAACAAAATCTCAAAATTGTAAGAAGGTTTTAATGTTAAAATGTTTTCTGTCTTTAATTTTTAAATTTTATTATGGTTTAAGTAAGAAAATGCTTCGAGGCACGAATACAATCATACGTTACTATCTTTCGCGCGAGGGTACTCAAGAACTTTTCACGGGCTTTTTACGTTACCTGTTTCAATGTGAGCAGAATTTATACGCCATTTTAGAACTACTTTGCCTAAAAACAAGATGTCTTAAATATCAATAACTTTACAACTGTAGCTGAGCTGTTTGTGAAAACTTAAGAAATTAAAATATATTTAAGTTTCATTAATTCAACAACATCATCATCATCTCTGATGATGCAGTTGAATACATTTAAGCCACTCTTAAGTTTCCACGAGCAGCTCAGACTACAGTTGTAAAGTTTATTTATTTATTCTTAAAGTGCTGCTAAAGGATAATTTCAATAGATTAACAAGTGATTTTTTCATTTTCTTAGTGGTTCTAACATTTGAATTCACATATCATGAAATAAAAGCGCATGGATCTGCATTAAAATAATGTGACAAAATGCTAAGCAACGCCTGGATGTGAAAGGTACGCCGAGTGCCTCGTTCTTGCCCAAAAATTTTAAGGCCTAAAATGTTAATGAACGAATAACAAGCCTAAAGAGCAACTGGAAATTCTCTGACTTGGATTTAACAGGTACATCATTTGAGTGAGCACATTTTTGTATCTATTTCAAAAGTTGCAAATTTAAGTATTTTATCACTATTCGGACACTCGCACTGTGAGTGCTTCACAGCTTTTGAACATTAACGATTAACGTTGGTTCATGGTTTTATGTTTTAATTTAATGGTTTGTAAGTAAGGAAGTTATAGAAACGCTTTGCAAATTTTCTAATTTTTTTTCTCGCATAAGTTTAATGCGTTTTAGAGAATGGTGAAATGGATTCATGGGTTGAGTGTTGTATAGATATCTCTTATTAACCAAGTGCGAGGGCCGTGCCGTAGTTTTTATTTTTTATTTTATTTATTTATTTTTTATTTAACTTTTTTTCCTCATTCGTCTTCTCTGCCTTATAGCCCAATCCATGATCCTAATTCCCTTCATCTTTAAGCAATATTTATAAATCAGTTTTGGTTTTCCCCCAGATATTCGGAATGGCGGACGTGATTCAGGTACTCGTTATCATTGTTATTGTGATATGTACATCGCAGGCCAAAGAGCCTACAGGTAAGCGTTTCATGTATGGGGTAAGTAATACAGCAACCACGAGAAATAGTGAGTGTTAAAACACATAGTTACATATGATTTTTTTCCTGGTCTGGATTCTAAGTAAATATCGCGCGCTTCACCTGCGTAGGCATTAGGGTCATAGCGGCAGAGCAGAAAAAACGCAAGGCCGCTACTTTCACGATTTTTTAATTCAACTGGGAGTGATACGCCTAAACTATATCAGCGTTTCATTTCTTGTCGAACTAAAGTAAAGCTACTTGGAGATATTCACGGAAATGTCAGTTTTTCTGCTGATCAAAATATCACCTCTCCCAAAGTACAAGGCGTCATATCTCTAAACCACATTCACTAAATTTTGGTCGCATTGGATATTTTTTTCTTTGGCCCCAAAATATTAAGGGGTCCCGAAATATTAAGCTTAAAAACGGATAGGTGTCCTTATAACGAAAGGCCAAAAACGGTTTTTCAGCTATGTCAGTCATAGCAGAACAGCTCGTCATAAGCGGCATTGATTTATCTATCACTAACAAAGGGAGCTCACTTTAGATAAAAGTGAAAATGAAAACTTAAATTCAAACAAATGGTATGTTATTTATTTTCTTTCCTCTGAGACCGAGAGAGTGTACAATCTAAAATGAAGAAACCAAGAAATCAAGTATTAGAACATTTTTTAAAACGCGTTGCGAGTTAGTTTTCTTATATAATTTCGCTATGTTATCCTTTGTAAAAATACATTACCAAACGGCGAACTTCTCATGAGCCGAACCTACTACCATTAAGATCGACTGATAAACGACGTAATTTCGACTATAAGACATCGAAATAACCTTCGTCTTATCTAATTCAGTCGAGCCAATAGCCCATTTGCATGATGGCGTTATTTACTACCAAGACCAGAATGCTTTGAGTGGCTTCTGTTGTCAGGGAAATTTTACCAATTGTCTCTTTATTCCCAGGAGAGTAGAAAAATCTGAATAAGAAAGCATTTTGACAGAGCATTTTGGTCTTGGTAGTAAAATGACGCCATCATGCAAATGGCCTATTATTATTTTGCAGAGGCATGTCTTTCAGGGGCACAAGGGGTTTGTGGGAACGAAAATAATTAAAGATAATGTGTATGCATGATTATTGGCTCATGAGAAGTTCATCGTTTGAATCAGAGTAGATCCAACGTCGTAATTCGCGACTGCTCCAGTCGATCTTGGTCGACGTAATTACAATTTGTTGAACTTAATTGATTCAGGCGTCGTACATCTCATGAACTCAATTCACGGTATTAGGTTCGACTTATGACAAGTATGACGTATGAAGTGGGCCGAATTTCTGTTTGTCACTTATTGTAAGGACTGAAGCTGGAATCGGAATCGGAAGAAAATGGAAACCGATCCTTCCGATTGCGTTTCCGTTTTCTGGTTTTAACTTCGTCATAAGGTTGCCTATAAAAGCAAATGGTTTGAAACACAGGAGTGAAAAATTATTGTGAAATGTGATCATTGGGGTGAATGTAGTCTTAAGGAAGACTGTTGGTGGTGGCGGCTGACGTATCGACAACCTGACAAGTCATCTTTAGAATTTAGACTTCTCAAGACGTCAGTCGCCACCCCAACAGGCTTTCTCAAGAACACACTCACCCGGACGGTCACATTTCACAATCGAAGTGCTAATGACTCTGATTCCGACTCGATTCCGACTTCGACACAAGTGAAAACCAACCTTAATTCTCAAATGAAACGATAAGGACCCGGGCTACGGACCACTCACTCCGGCTAACCAGAAAAAAAAGATATCTTTACCGGCTTTGGTCGTTAAACAAAGAAATATTTATTCTTATTTTCATTTTTGTTTAGTTTCTTAAGGTGAATCCTTCCCGTTTTTAAGCAGCCGCACCGCACATTTTTGAACGGCCGTTAAAACAACTTTTCTTCGCTGGATTACTATGAAATTTATATTTTTACTTAGACTGAATTTTATAATAATGTTAGTATTTTTAAAAAGTCAATTTTGAGACAGCGGCGTAATAGGCCAATTCGAGAGATGCTTCGCTTGCCAAGTACAAAGGATTGAGTATGAGGCTCCGTGCTAAATGCTTAGTGATTCGTGACAACTGAAATGAATAGATTTAATTTATCACGGAGTCTCGTACGGATGCAATCGAAACTTTGTGTTGTGATTCCACAGAGTGACGGAGCGTGCTTAATGATTCAGCTGGAGTGTAACGCATTCTACGTGTCTACTATCCAACGATAGTATATTTTTCGTTGGAATACTGATATAGTGGCTCATAGGGGCTAGCTGAATTCATTAAGCACGCTCCGTCACTCCGTAGAATCACAACACAAAGTTTTGAATGCATCTTAGGTTAACTTTATAAATTAATTTGACCATGTTGAAATGTTTCAATCCAGATCAAACTTTATTGAGACACTGTTGTTCATATAGTGAAAAAGCGACTATGAAAGTTTTAAAAAAATCTATCTTGCGGTTTTTGAAATATCAACAAAAGCGCTAAAACTGCAATATCAGGCACTCCGGCCAAAAACTATGGTTTCCTATAAAAAATTCAATCTCGAAAACGAAAAAAAGAAACCCTTGAAAACTTTCAGGGTTTTAAAACATAAGGTTTAGGGTTAGGTTAGGAACAGTTTTCCGTGAGTTAGAAGTAAGGTTATTAGGAACTTTGAAGCCAAACTAAGCAAGTTTGGGATGCATATATACGCATGCAAAATCTCGGTTTCAAAATATTTTTACGATTTACTCGAAATCGGTCAGATCAAATTTTCTAGTTTTTGGATATTTGGTTTGCCATATATTATAGTTTAACAGAATAATTTTGGTCAGTTTTTCTAGATACCGTCGTAATCGTTCATAATATAGGTTTATGTGAATTTAATGATTCTTGAATTACGCCGCTGTCATAAATTTTATTTATTTATTTATTTTTAATTTACATTATTATAAACTTCAGTCTAAGTAAAATAAAAATATAAATTTCATAGTAATCCAGCGAAGGAAAGTTTAATGGCCGTTCAAAAATGTGCGGTGCGGCTGCTTGAAAACAGGAGGGAGCCACCTTAATATTCACCATCCTTGGAAACCCAGGAGTAAAATTCTGTCGCTCGTTTTCCGCTTCAGAAAAACTGTGAATCAAAAAGCCGCGGGCAGCCGGGGGAAATATTTCAGGAATGTCTCTAATTTTTTTAGCCAATCAGAAATTGCTCTTTGACTACAAAGATGACTACGTTTATGATTGGTCGAAAAATAGCGCCAACGTTTTTTCGATTTGCACTGTTAAAAACAACAACAACAACAACAACAACAACAACAAACCCCCACTATAACCATTTTTTTTTCTCTACAGAAACATGCGACCAACCACTTGGAATGGAAAGTGGAAAAATTCCTGACGCCGATATCACGGCTTCTTCGATGTATGGCCAAACCCATTCCCCAGCTCGCGCCAGACTCTATGCTGTCAAGGAAGGAAAGTTAACGGGGGCCTGGGTCGCAAGGTACAAGGACCAGAATCAGTGGATACAAGTAAAGTTTGGAGAGCTGAAAAATGTCACGCGTATCGCCACACAAGGGCGTAACCGTTACTCTCAGTGGGTCACAAGCTACAGTTTGAACTACAGTACCGATGGGCAGGCATTCATGTCATATAACAATGGTGAAATACTTGAAGGAAACGATGACCGGAATTCGGTTGTTCTTCACTATTTGGATCCACCCATGCAAGGGAAGTACTTCCGGTTGATTCCAAAGACTTGGAAGCACCACATTGCATTGAGGATGGAGCTGTATGGATGTCCAGGTAAGTTTAGTTAATTGCCCTATTTCACTATGACGTCACATCAAAACAATCTATTGTTGCAACGCTAAGGATCATGGTCGTGGGAGGGACAAAACAGTAACAACACAAAGAAAATTAATATAAAATGCGTTTTGTAGACCGTAGAAAAGCGGTAACAGCCACCAAATACAGTAAATATTGTGTATTAAAAATCAGTACATCTTATATCTGGGAACCGGACAATTTGAGAATAAGCTTTTCTTAGCAGAGCGAATTTTGTTCAAATTTCTCATTGTTCTGGACGATTCTGTCCCCCTCAAAAACAAGCCGTGATATCATAATGAAATAGAGGTCAATTTTGATAGCAGTAATGTACCTGGGTGCGGTTCATTTTGGCACCGCGACTGGACCGAACGGGCTAGAAATGGGTAGAAATCACTGAAACTGTTAATTTACCAATCCCGAATCGAGCGGAGGACTGGGTTCGGGTAGAGTTCGCAAAGCATCTATGGACTGTTTGGATGGACACGAAAAATGGCGTCTGCACCAAATTCAGTGTTTAAACATGTCCAAAGAAAGCAATATTCTACAGGAAGAAGACATTTCGGGAGCAAAAGTTCCTAGAGATTCTATAGAACAGTTTAGTGTGCCGTTCCGTAATTTTAGGGGTTAGAGGTCTTTGACGAAGTGTCAAGGAAGAGGCTGGCCGGCCCCCAGACCATGTAGGACCAACCTTTTGCTCTAACCACAGTTCACGTTTATTTGAAATACTCACACATGGCGGTCACTACTTCATCCCCTCCCCTCCCACCTCTGCATTCCGAAATAACAAGCTATCCTTTTAGCCGTCTAAAATTTCGAACCAGAAGATAACAATGATCATCATCGTCATTATCATCATCATCACACTTTCCTAGATGCTTTGCGAACTCGACTAGAACCCAGTCCTCCGCTCCATTTTGGAAAGGTAAGCGTTTTGCGAAGGGAAAACTGCTAAATGTTAACAATACACTGGATACAAATATGGCGACCAATTTAAATAACTATTGTTCTGGACTTACTAGCCTCTCATACATGTGAAGACGATTTTGTGTTTCCACTTGAACACGAGGCTAGTCAGTAAATGTAAATGTAAATAAATGTAAACTATATTTAGGCAGGGTAACCCATTCCGCTACTAGGCTGGTATCCAGAGGGGCCCTGCTAATAAACTATAAAATACTACAGATATTCTAAAAACTATGACCAGAACAATAGCAATTCTACATTGTAAATAGAAATAGAAATAGTGCGGAGACAAGGAACTTAAAAAAAAAAAAAAAAATCTCTGAGTTCCAGATGGGAATCGAACCCACAACCTTCCGTATACTAGTCGGACGCTCTACCACTGAGATACTGGGAACTCTATGGCGAGCAAGGTCGTCATATTGGACGCCATATTTGCATTCATACATACATACACATTCATGTACATGTTTTATTTGATAAAGGTTAGACAAATTAAGGTAACAATAGCTGATGTGGACCTGCTAACCTATCTAACAAATATACAATTGACAAAAAAACAAAAAATTACAACAACAACAACAACGACGACAACAACAAAAACGTTGAGTAGACTTTGGAAATATTGAGAAGTAGATGACTGCTTTTTCAGTTTTCATGCCGAGGACACGAATCACCCACAAAGCTCGCCAGCAATGGTTCGTAGTGTAAGATTGAGACATATTAAATCTAATCAGATATGTAGTTTTTTAAAACCGCTTCAGCGATTTCTACATACTCCCTTTTGGTCCAGTCGCCTAGGCTTGATGCGGTCAACAACACCGTTTTATGATTTGACTGTATGCTCCTGGTAATGGACTAATTCATTTAAAAATTACATTTCTTAGCATTTCCAAGTACAAACAGCTCTGCAAGTTCTCTCAGCAACACAAGTCTTCTACAACTTCCATCCCTTCATCTCTGTTTTTACTGTGTGATGGCGATCTTGTATTTCTGTAGGCATACTGTTATTTAAAGGAAGAAATAAATCGAAAGTCTGAAATGAAAATTTGCTTGTTTGTGTGTGTTTTGTTTTGTTTTGTTTTGTTTTGTTTTGTTTTGTTTTGTTTTGTTTTGTTTTGTTTTGTTTTGTTTTGTTTTGTATTGTATTTTGCAAGAGCTAGATTATGCACATGCATTCTTTAATTCAAAGCTCTTATCTGTAACTTTGAACTAAAATTTATCATCGATTTATATTTGTCTATTTATCTATTTGATTATTTCTTTCTTTTTGTCTTTCTTTCTTTTAATTTCTTTATTTGTTTCTTTGTTTGTTTGTTTGTTTCTCTCTCTCTCTTCCTTTATTTATATTTATTTATTTATTTATTCATTCGTTCGTTCGTTCGTTCATTCATTTATTTGTTTATTTATTTATTTACTTTCACAATAGAACTCTTGAATTCATCAGCATCTAAATAGTATGTCTCAGCACAACAGTTCGTATAGTCACAGTCTTCAGTAATAGTCACTGTTTACCCATTTGATGGCGTAGCTTGATTCTCGTTTGATAGAGCATGGTTTTCGATTGATTCACTCATAAGTGTTATGAGACAAAAAATTATATTTTTCTAACCTCCCAAAATGAGACATGAGGTCTGTGAATAAGTTTAATTATCTTATAAGAACACATAAATCGTATCATATCCTAGTCCATTAACAAGGATAAATATCCCTATACTATTTCAATGCACGTACAGTTT